>PVJA010049917.1:0-13535 GCA_004027025.1 Myocastor coypus
TTTTTTTTTTTTTTTTTTTTTTTTTTTTAGAATTTTTTATTTTATTTATTTTTTTCTTGTTTCAGAACCTTTATTTGTTTATTCACTCATTTTTATGGCCGGCTCAGCCTACCCCAAGGGCAGGGCTGGAGCAGCATGTGGTGCCAGGGAATCGAACCGTGGTCCCTGAAGCCACCCAAGCTATCCCAAGCAGGCGCTTTAGACCACTGAGCCATCCCGCCGGTCCCAGGATTTTTACATTTGATATAATAATTTGATACAATTATAGTGAGAGTGAAGATTGAAGAGAACCCTCGGTTTAGAAGCATAAGACCAGAGAACTTTAGAGACTTGATAATATTCTGCTAGGTGGCATGGAAATGGCAGATACTGTGTGATCTACAAGACACAGGATCTCACTGGTGGTTTTGGTTTTGTTTTTGTAGCAGAGATCTAACTCAGGGCCTTGTCTTTTGTTCTGGCGGTCCTAGAGACTGGGCCAGAGCCTTTCTGCTGAGCCATATTTCCAACCCATTTTATTTTATTTACTTTATGTTATTTTACTGTATTTTAACTTTTTGGCAGATTGTCACTAGGTTGTTAAGTTGCCTGGACTGAGCTTGAAGTGCAGGCCTCCTGTTTGATTCAGTTTCCCAGGGTGCAGGGAGCACAGGCAAGCATCATGATAGCAAGCTTCACTGTTGTATTCTATACCAGCTTTGGGGATCCAGATTATCCCTATATAACAAAACTGAGTTTTTGACAGGAATAGACATAAGTTGTTGAAATCCTAATGAGTGGCTGGAGCCGGGCTTCTGCCCAGGGACACCCAACTTCAGAGCCCAGTGAGGCTGGAGAACACTGGCAGCTGCTGGTTAGCTCTTCGTTGTCTGCTCAGGCTATTACAGGTTCTAGAGTGAAAGCGGTTGCTCTGCAGCAGGAGGCCAGGATAGAGGATGATAAAATGTAAATGGGGGGCATCTGCAGAGTAGGGGAGAAAAAAAAAGCCGGACGTTCATGGGAAGGGGGTGGTGGGCTTACGCGGGAGTGAGAATGATGGAAAGGGGTGCCTTGCGAGCAGTTTCAAGGTTTTATTAATCCCAAGGAACGTCCACTTACAGCGTTTGGGCTGGGGTGGCTTGAGTCTGAAAGGATGGATAACACAATGTAAAATTAGGGTGTTAAGTGTGAACTGACCTAGGCAGAGAGGAGAAGAGTTTAGGGCTGAGGGTGAAGGGCCGTTGAGGGGCCTGGCCCTTTTCTGTGAAGTAATGGTGTCTGGTGCTTGCAGTGCCCTTTGTTCTTTTATTTCACTGCACCCCTTTCTCCCCTGACAGGAAAGTGCACAGATGTACTCTGATTTCTAAAAGGCACAGCCGTCCCATAACTGAGTCCCCTCTCCTTGGGTCTCAGGCCTGGAAGGAGTATTGCTCCATCACATTTCCCTCAGTGAGATTCTTTTTCTTTCAGAATGGTTGTCATGGATGGATGGCTAAACAAAACAATAGAATTACTTCCATCTTTTGCCCACCCTAGGAAATCGTCCACAGAGGTGAAATATTTATTGCAGTAACTTACAGCCTTTTACTCAAAATTAAACTAAAATGTACTTTTTTGCCCTATAGCTATCACGAAGTTGTCATGTTTCTGTCCTTTTGACTTTGCTTTTTGAAGCTGTTAATCTTTTCTCCTTCTTTAACCTCTACATTCTAATAATCCTGTCAGAGTGAACTTAATCTGCAAAATGTATAAGAGGACAGAAAAGACTTTTATAAGGTAAAATATGAGCAACTGTTTGACCGAAAAATAAAAGTGAAATGTATTACTCTTCAAATTAAATCAATAAAAGTACTCTATTTCCATAAATACAGTATGCATAAGCTGCATTATACTAGAAAATCTTAATAGGTCAAAAAGAATATTAAGACTTCTTTAAAAAATGGAAGTACTTAATTATTAATATATTCTGGACTTATTCTCACAACTTGGTGAGGTTGATATGTTCATCTCCATTTGCCTGTAAGAAATTAAATAACTTAGCTTTTCTCGTATAACCAGCAAGTCCATTACCTAGAACTACGTGTACTAAGGCCTAAGCCTGTGACACATGCTTAATAAAATGTTCCTTTTTCCTGCTTTTGGGGGGGGGGTGTTGGCATTTTTTTAGGGAAGGGTCTACAGGGTGTTCAGGGTTTCGCTACTAGATGGGACTCTCAGTGATCTGCTTGTTTACAGCCTCCCAAGAGCTGGGATTATAAGTATATTCCACCATACCCAGTCTCAATTGCCATTTCAGCACGCCCTGGGGATGACAGGCCCAGGGATTGAACTCTAGTCCCTGTGCCTGCTTGCAAGCACTTTAATCTGCTGAGCTATTTGGCCAGCCCATCTCTGCATCACTGTAATGTGGGTTTGCAATGGTTTCTCTGACCCAGGATTCTGTGACCCCTTGATCACAGACCAGTACTGGTCTATGGCCTGCTAGGAACTGAAACACAGCAAGAGATGAGCGGAGGATGAGTGAGCTAGGCTTCTCACACCTTCACAGCTGTTCCCTGTTGCCTACATTAGCACCTGAGCTACCCCTCCTGCCAGTCTGGGGCTGGCAATGAGGTTCTCATGGGTGCACAAACCCTACTGTGAGTGGTACATGCAAGGGATCTTGGTTTTGTGCTCCTCTTGAGAATCCAGAGCCTGGCGATCTCAGTGGAGCCGAGAAGGTGGTGCTAGCTGGGAAGCAGCTGCAAATACAGATAGCATTAGCCAGGAGATGTGACTGCACTGTGGCTCTGGTAATCGGTGGTTTGCACTCACATCCGGAGTGGCAAGCGACAGGTAAGCTGGATCTGGTGGCAGGCTTTAAGTTAGAATCTGACACTTGCTTTTGTCTTCATATGGCCCTCCCATTATTTTATTTGCCACTTCCATCTATAGCTCTTTCCTTGCTTGTCTTGGTCACAGGTTTGATGAGCCCCTAGACTAACCCCAGCCAAAATGAGAAAAATGAAGTGTCGCTGGAGAACATCACCGAAAGAGCAGAAAGACCCTCAGAATCATCACCCAAAATGTCTTCCACACAGCCAGTTCCTGTGCCAAAATGGTTACGGACTACTGGTTTATCTTGTCTCTTTTTGTGGTAGATTCACCTTGGCGCTCCTTGTTTGATCGTAAAAATAACATTGCTGTGAGGACTCTTCACAGATATCCGGGATCTCTTAGGATGCATCGCTACCACAGGCAGCGTTCATGGGTCTAACACTCTGCTCACTGGCTTTCCCAAAGGCTGTGCCAGTGGGCATTCTCAGCTGCAGTCTGTACTAGAGCCTGATGCCTTCATCCTCAGGCTACACAGATGGTCAGCCATTTGAGTACCATGTGTGCTTTTAGAATATTCCAAGGCTTCCTGACAAGGCGTGTACCCTCTCACACCTCTAATGCCTTGGTACTCATGACTTCCTGTCTTCTCTCTGTTTAGAGCCCACTTTGTCAATGAAGGAATTGTGGTACAGGCATGTGAGGGCATAGGCGTGGATAGGAGCCGGCTGGGTTCAAATTATCACTGTACTACTCTGCATAATTTTCCTTCAACAACATGGAACTATGTGGCTATAAGAACTCTTATAAAGTACCATGCAACAGTGCCCAGTTCTTAGTAGTACTCAGTAACTGTTGGTCTTTCAGAAGTCCATAGCGTACAATTTAAAAACCAGGGGACATTCTTACTTGGAATGAAATAGGATTATTCCCAAATTAGTAACTCCGTAGAAAGTAGAGTGCTGGCATGGTAGTAGTAATATTAGGTTAACACTAGCCAGGTACCTGATGATCACAAATAACTTTCCCTGCCCTGGTTGAGACAGTGAGGTCAAGACTGCTGAAGAGAAAACAGTGACAGGAATAACCAGAACATGAGCAGGCTTTATGGCTCCCAGTGCACTTTCCCACACGATCTCATTTGATGCTCATAACACACCCATGACAGAGGTGGAGCAGATGTTATTAACCTGGCTTTAGAGAGGAAGAAATTAACTTGGAGGGTTAAGTTCCTTGCTCACTTAGGCTTATGAAAATGGTCAGTGGCAGAGCTGGGTGTGTGTTCCAGGCCTTCCCACTGAGTCAGTCTGCATCTCCTGCCTGCCCTCCTGCCTGCCCTCCTGCCTGCCCATCTGCCCTCCCACCTGCCCACTCCTCCCGCTGTCCCTCACTCCCTAATTCTTTCCCTACCATACTGGGGATTGAACCCAGGCCTTGCAGTGAGCTATAGCTCCAGTCCTTTTATCATGAATTTTTAATTTCTTTATTTTGAGACAGGGTCTTGCTAAATCACTGAGTTGTCCAGTTGTCCAGACTCTGCTTGTACGTCTATCCTCCTGTCTCTGTCCCCCAGGACACTGGGATTATGGGTGTGTACTGCTGTACCCAACTCCTTCATAATAAATGAAGGAGGTGCGGGTGTGGGCAGCCAGGCTTACTGGAAAAGTGATTTCCTAAGAAAGAGGGAGCAAAAGGGATGCCATGGGGGGAAGTGGGAGATGTGGGATGGGCAAACTTGGGGACTCTAGTCATAAGGGCAGGCTCCAGTGGAGGGGCCGGGGAGAAGGTCACAAAGAAAGGGGAAGTTCTGTAGGTACAGTGCCCCTGGGGCTGAGAAGGTCAAGGGAAGAAGCTTTGTTTCCTTTAAGTTGGCATAATCACACGTACTTATGGGGTCACAGTAGGGGATCTCCATACATTTATACACCTTGTAGTGATCAGGTCTGGGGAACTGTTTCCATCATTTCAGAGCCATTTATCATTTCTTTGCACTGGCCAGACTCAAGATCCATTTTTCAGAGGGGAGGGTTGCCTTTTCCATGCCAGGAGGGAAGGAAGAGGTGGGGCGCATAGCTGAAGTGTTCAGGGCAGAAGGGAGCTTTTCAGGAGCTGAAGACTTGGGGCAAAACCATACTTGTGGGCAGTAAGAGTGGTCAGTTCTGGGCTTTAGAGCTGAGAAAGGAAGACTGCATGGGTGGGATATCTGCAGGGGGGATTTAGAAGCAACGGTCAGAGGCCTCTGTGGCACAGGACCCAGGAATCAGAGAACGCCTGGGCTCCCTGGAGCAGATTGTGTGAGTAGCAGCTTGACAGAGGGGTAATGTGGGTGGTTTGCTAAATTTTCCCAACTAGCAGGAGGTTGTCGTCATCGTCTTCTCTTCCTTCTCCTTCACCTTTCTCTTCCTCCTCCTTCTTCTTCTTCTCCTCCTCCTCCTCTTTGTTCTCCTTGTATTTAGTACAGGGTCTACAGGGTCTCACTACACAGATTGGACTTGTAGTGATTCTCCTGTTTTCAGCCTCCCAAGTGCTGAGATTATGGGCAATGGGTGCATACTGCCATGCCCAGTCTCAGAGCTCCCAGGGGATGGGGCTCACATGGCACACTGGGGATCGAACCCCAGTCCCTGCATCTGCCTAAACAGATGCTTTAATCCACTGAGCTATCTGGCTGGCCCTAGGAGGTTTTTTTGTGAGATCAGCCCAAGACAGGTGCAGGGCCGATAGTAGGAAAGCAAAATTCTTTATTTGCCTATAGAATGAGAAGAAATTATTTTTTTTAAATTTATTTATTTATTTTTTCCTTGTTTCAGAACCTTTATTTGTTTATTCACTCATTTTTATGGCCAGCTCAGCCTGCCCTGTGGGCAGGGCTGGCGCAGCATGTGGTGCCGGGGACCGAACTGCGGTCCCTGTAGCCACCCAAGCTTTCCCAAGCAGGCACTTTAGACCACTGAGCCATCCCCCCGGGCCCCAAGAAATGATTTTTTTTTTGCAGTAACCTTGTTTCCGGTAACCAAAGCTACCGTCAGGCTGTGTCTCCCAAGGGCATTTTGCTCTTCAGTTAAGTACTGCAGTGACAGGATTTGTACCTGTGTGGATGGGTTGTGGTCTCATAGTCTGCAGAGAAACAAGGAGTCCTCAGTGCTTGGTTCCATGAGCCCTTGTCAAGGGTTGTGCTTTCTAATCAGGTGGCTGAGGTGGGAACGTGATAGAGATTTCATGCACAGTGAAATAAGCAGTTGGAGTCCTTAGAAGCTTCCAGATTCTCTTGCGGTCTTTAGTGTCTTCTGATTCAATGCTAGCCCAAACTGAGTCTCCTCTCTGTCATTACCTTTGCTAAATAGTTTAGTGCACCTCCAGTCATTTTATAATTGTTTAGTCCCCTAGCCTCAGGGCTTTCCCACTGAGCTACATCCCCACCCCACCCCACCCCCTTTTTTCTTTAGAGACAGGTGCTCACTATTTCATCCAGGCTGAGCTTGGATTTGTGATCCTTCCCCCTCAGCCTCCCAGAATGTTGAGATTAGTCAGGCTGCTTTGCTAATTATTAAAAGCTGCTTCTCAGAGAGAGGACTAATATCTAGATTACATAAAGAACTAAAACAATTAAACATTGCCCCCAAACTAAAAGACCCAATCAAAATACAATGCCAAGATCGTATCCCTTAGCTTAATGGAATAAGTAAGTGCTTGCCTGGTAAGTGCAAGGTCCTGAGTTTGATCCCTGGTACCACCTAAATAAAATAAAATAAAATAAAATAAAATAAATTCAAGATCCTATCCTATCCTGGGAAGGATGACCATCATGAGAAAAATCAAGTATCAAACGCTGGTAAGGCTGCAGGGAAAAAAAGAAACTTCAACATTGTTAGTGGTTGTTCTAGTACAACCGCTATGGAAATCACTAACCTGGCTGATCTCCCTCTAGGATTTTCTTGAGAAAGACATCATACCACCCGCGTACCCATGTCTATTGCAGCATCATGCATAATAACCAAGCATCCTATGTGCCTATGCATAGATGAATGGGTGAAGAAAATGTGATGTTTTACACACAGCAGAGTTCTACTCTGCCAGGAGGGATGAACTTAAGCAGCTTAGAGAGAAATGGGCGCTCCTGGAGACCATATATTAAGTGAGACAAGTCAGACGCCCGGGCCTAAATGCTGCCTGCTTTCTCTTATATGAAAAACCCGGAATATAAATAATGAGCAAAATAAAAGATGGACAAAGGAAGGAGAGAAATAGATCATTCTCAGATGGGGAGGGGACCAAGGGACAGAAACAAGAAGGAGTGGAAAGATAAACTGATGTGTTCATTCACGTGTATGATTGTAGCACCTTCAGATCACCACTGTTAATACCCTTACAGCAGTGGTTCTCAACCTTTCTAATGCTGTGACCCTGCAATACAGTTCCTCATGTTGCGGTGACCCAAACCAAAAAATAATTTGGGTGGCTACTTCAAAACTGTAATTTTACTACAGTTATGATTCAGAATGTAAATACCTGATATGCATTATGTATTCTCATTGCTACTGCTGGGGTCGCAACCCACAGGTTGAGAACCGCTGCCTTACAGAAAGTTATTTGTGCCTAAATAAGATTTCTTTAAAAACAAAAATGTAGTCTGCTTTTTTCAGTGAACAAAGTATAAATAGCTCTTCACATCACTGTTCGCTGCTCTGTAGTTAAGATGGTAAAGATTTTATTTCAAGGCCAGGGATGTAGTAACTAGCTCAGCATAGTAACTTGCCACAGCACCTGCGTGGCAAGCGTAAGGTTCCCAGTTTGATTTCCCATATGTCTCAGTTACTCTTATCTCCTTGCTGGGACAAATACCCGGCACACAAAATGATGGAAGGAAAGGTCTATTCAGCTCCCAGTGACTGGAGGTTTCTGTCTATACTCGGCTGGCTCTAAGGCAGATTCACACATGGCAGGGAGCAGCAGCTTATGGTGGGGGAACAACAATAACAGCAACAGGCCAAGAACAGCAACAGAGAGTGTGGCTGTGCCCCTCTTGTATTACATTCAGGCTCTCTGCCTCAGGCTGTCCACCTCAGGCCACACCCATAATCCCAGCAGTGCTGAGACCCATAATCCCAGTGGTCTCAAACTCCAGAAGTCCCCACCCCATGACTGCATGAGGCTTTGGGGGGACAACTAGACACTAACCATAACACAATACAAAAAAAAAAAAAAAAAAAAAAAAAAAAAAAAAAAAAAAAAAAAAAAAAAAAAAAAAAAAAAAAAAAAAAAAAAAAAAAAAAAAAAAAAAAAAAGAAATTAGGAACATGAAGCATTTACCAAAATTTCTCTGTGCATCCATGTTAATGTATATCGTCCTAACTATATTTTTGAAGCTACTCTTACATTTTTCCTTATAGACTTAGGAAAGAGGTAATGTATATTACCTACAAGGTGAGACCTGTTTATAATCCATCAGATAATATGTAAGAGGTCTGTTTTCCCATGCTCTTCTTAACATGAGATATCAGAATTTTTAACTTTTTTTTTTTTTTTGGGGTGGGGGGAACCAGGGTTTGAACTCACGACCTTGCACTTGCCCAGCAGGCACTTGTGCCTCGGAGCTATCTCCCCAGCCCCAGAATTTTTAACTTTTGTTTTTGTTTCTTTGGTGCCAGGAATTAAATGCAGGACCTTGCACTTTTGAGGCAGTCACTGTACTACTGAGCTGTATCCTTGGCTCTAGCATTTTTTTTTTAAGCCAGAAAAATTTCTTTATGTACAGATGAATTCTTTGTTTTTAAAATGTATTTGGTACAGGGTCTTACTGCGCAGCTCAGACTTGTAGTGAACCTCCTGTTTTAGGCTCCCCGTTGCTGAGGTTGCAAGGCTCATGCCACCGGCTGGACTTGGTGGCGGGGCTTGATGTGCCCAGGGTGGGGCTTGCCTGGCATATGGTGCTGGGGATCCAACCCAGGCCCTTGTGCTTGTCTAAGCAGACGTTTAGACAGCTGAGCTATCTCCATGGCCTTGACTTCCTTTTCTGTTTATCACTTGTATGCTTCTTTGGTACATTTTCTATTGATGCCATTTCTCCATTTCTCTATTGGGATGTTTTATTTTTGTAACTTTAAAGTTTTTTTAAAATACCCTTTACATATTTTTTATGAGAAAGTGTTAGTAATTTGTGAGTGCAAATCATGTATAGTATTTTGAGTATTAGTAAATACTTAATTTTATGCAGCCATATCTGTAGGATTTTCTTAGACACTGACTCAGCAGCAGGACTGTGGTGGTATCTGTATCCTATTCTTTTCCCTGCAGTTGGTAAATCTTTTTCAGGTGTATTTCAGGCTTGTACTCCAGCCGGGTCTGAGCCTGCGTGCGCATTCCCATGTGTGG
This sequence comes from Myocastor coypus, assembly GCA_004027025.1. Lineage (NCBI taxonomy): Eukaryota > Metazoa > Chordata > Mammalia > Rodentia > Myocastoridae > Myocastor > Myocastor coypus. Next base: position 9,166 of record PVJA010049917.1, read on the forward strand.
CCTGGGAGGCAGCGGGTGTTGGCGGTGCCTGCTATTCAGCCCCGCCCCTGGACACAGCCCCACCCCGCTTCTGCCCCGTGGCATCCTGTTAAGGTACCAGGCGGCCTCTTTCCTTCCCTTGGGATTCTACAGGTGCCCTGCCTTTGCTTGGAAGAGACGCATACACAGAGGCTCTCGCAGGCCTCACAGCCTAGGGGCTGAAAGCTCGGAGTTCTGCACTGAGGACTTGCGAGCCGGCTGCTTGGGGTCAGCTAGGTTCCCCTTCACCGGCTCTGCCCTTTGGAAGTTATTTTACCTTTGCCTCTTAGGAAATTATTCTGCACAGAATTTGTGCTTAACTGTTGCCAATTGTCATTTTTCAGGCTTCAGCCTAAATTTTATTTTATTTTTAAGAATTTATTTTGTTTTATTTTATTTTCTTATTTCAGAACTTTTGTTTGTTTGTTTGTTTATTTATTTATTTATTTTTAAATAAGGGCAGGGCTGGTGCAGCATGTGGTGCCGGGATCGAACCACAGTCCCTGCAGCTGCCTAAGCTTTCCTAAACAGGTGCTTTGGACCACTGAGCCATCCTGCCGGGCCCCTTCAGCCTAAATTTTATATAGAGGAGGAGGAGGAGGAGGGGGGAGGGGGAGGGGGAGGGGGAGGGGGGAGTGTCCAGGGTGAGGTCGCTGGTGCTGAGTGTGTGGTGTTGACAGGAGGACTAAGCGAATGCCAGTGTCCCAGCCCCATGAAATCGTATTCATTCATTTTGCGGTCTTAGGGATTGAACCCAGGGTGCTCCAGTACTGAAGCACATCCTGTCTCAGTTACTCTTCTCATGTTACTGGGACAAAGTACCTGGCACATAAAATTAAGGTAGGAAAGGTTTATTTAGCTTCACAGTTTGTGGCAGTTCCAGTCCATACTATACTGGGTACAGGGCTGGCTGGCATATGACAGAGGGCAGCAGCAGTTCATGGCAGTGGAATCAGCTTCAGAGCAAGAGGGCAAGGCAGGAGCGGCAGCAGCAGTGGCTCTGGAGAGAAAGTCCTCTGTGTCTCCCTTACATTGCATTCAGGCTGTCAGACCCAGGCTGGGTGTAGCACTCACACCCACAATCCCATGGATCGTGAGTTAATCACCAACTCCAGATGTCCACTGCGTGACTGCATGGGGCTTTGGGGGTACACCTACACACAAACTGTAACACAATCCCAGGTCCTTTTTTTCTTTCAAAGAAGAAAATATATATTTTTTTCTGGTTACTGTGGATCAAACGCAGAACCTTGAAGTTGCCAGGCAGGTGCTTGTGCCTCTGAGCTACGTGTGCCACTGAGCTACATCCCCCCCACCTCCCCTCCCCCATTTCCCCCTCACCCCAGTCTTTTTTAATTTTTTGAGACAGGGTCCTGCTAAGTTGTACAGTCTGGCCTCTTAGGATCCTCAGAAGCTGGGATCACTGCTTTGTGATCCCGCATTTTGTTTTTGTAGTTTAATTTTTTCATATGTTTAAATACGTCATCAGTATGAACCTTATCCTGAAATAGGATTTGATATACAAATCAGCATTAATTTATTTCCCAAATGAATCGTCAGTTGCAAGTTTTGTAATTCTTTTAAGTGAGCTCCAACTCCGTCACATCCCCGTGGACTCTGTCTGATGCTAAGTGTTTCTGCCCATTTGGTTTTCTTTCCCTGGGTTGTTGTGTGCAGCAAGTCAACTCAGAAATCCTTGACGTGCTTGAGCCGGATTCCTCCTGTGTGCTGGAAAGATGATCCTGGGGTCACCGCACTGGGCCGAGCTTCTAAGAGGAAGGGAAACACAACGTTAGGTGGCCCTTTGGGACCGCTACCATTAGCTCAGTATCTAAGGCTACTGAACCTGCTGGATACTTTACTGGGTTTTTTTTTTTTTTTTTTTTAATATTTATTTTTTATTACGGCCGGCTCAGCCTGTCCTAGGGGCAGGGCTGGCGCAGCATGTGGTGCTGGGGATTGAATCTTGGTCCCTATTGTCTCCTAAGCATTCCTAAGCAGGTGCTTTAGACTACAGAGCCATCCTGCCAGTTCCCTTGCTGGATACTTTAGATAGTCTTGTGTTAGATAATTTCTGCCCATCTTTTTTTTTTTTTTTTTTTTTTTTGCAGGACCAGGGATTGAACTCGGGCTCTTTCGTTTGCCAGGCAAGTACTTATTCTACTGAGCTATTTCACCAGCCCCTATTTTTAAAAATCATCAAAACTAATAGACAGCAGCATTCCTAATGCAGTTATAGGACTGCCTCTAAACTGCCTCTTCCCTCTAGGTGAGGGACAAAATTGCTTTGGCAGTGATGATGTACTCAGATGTTTTGGTTTGAAAATTACCAGTCACCATTCTTTTCCATATTTTAGCTCTTTTAAAATGAAAGTTCCTGGAGCTGGGGAGATAGCTCTGTGGTACAAGTGCCTGCCTGGCAGGTGCAAGGTCATGCGTTCGAACCCCGGTCCCACCAAAAAAAAAAAAAAGTACTGAGTAACACATGTCCATTGTCACAGATAATAAAACACATGTACAGAAAAAAAGACTTGCAACTTACCTTCTGATGGCCCTCCTAGTTTCTGAATAGTAACGTCATAAACCGTTTCCTTGTGTACTTCAGTGGGCCACTTGAAAGGCACCTGAAGCCTTTGTTTCGTGGCTGGCAGCATCCTAGAGAAGTCACCAGTGGATGTTTTCCAGGGGCTTTAAAACATGCTTATTCTTGAGACCCGAGGACGCAGAATACGGCCAGGGCTTGCGTGTGTCCCAGAATGCGTTGATACCTGGCGGTGGATTCCTTCTCATCACAGAGGAAAAAATGGGAACTGGGATGGAAGCCAGCGATGGGAGAAGAGAGACTTCTCCCAAGTTCACGAGAGCGAACTGTTAGCTGTGGTGTTTTCACCGGGCTGTAGAAAGCAGTCTGACTTCCTGGGAAGCAGGTTACCAGAGGGTATGCTGGCAGATTGTAACGTTTTTCATAACTTTGGGCCTGGTGTTTGCTAATGCTTTTCTCGTACCCCATGCCAATGGAAGATAGGTTTGGAGTGAGTGATGGTAGAAGAGAACATGAATTCTGGCCGTGCCCTTCATCCGAGTTCTGAAAAGCATGCAGCTGACTGCCCTAGGCACTGATCTACAGCCCCGCGGGCCGGAGAGCTGTAAGGCTGGCTGTAAGTGATGGGGCTGTGGACTTGGCCGAATGGCACTGTTGGGGCTTCCCACAGTGCCCGGCTTATTACACTAGAGAAGCAAGTCTCATTGCCCAGGGGACAATTTATGGCAGTGGGCTTATCTCTGTGCTTTAGCTCTTTATGTTTTTCTGCATTTTAATAAAGTGTGGAGTCCCAAAGCAATTAAATAGTAGTGTAGTTTCCAGGCAGGAGGTAGAGAGAGGCTAACTAGGCAAAGGGCTACCATGATTGACCGAGATTGGCTGGAGATTTACACTGGTAAGAACTCGTTCTTCAAAACTTTGTTCATTTTCTGGTGAGAATTATGGGGTAAATCATGGAGCAGGAGAGCGGGTGATTAAGAATGGAGGAGTTATGATTTCTTTTTGACTTTGTAAATCCCTAAATCCTCTACCTTAACAGAGTTTTCATTTCAAGATGGGAACCAACCTTGCCAAGGATTAAAGTGAGCCCCAAAGACTCAGAAATTTAAAAAAAAAATTTTTTTTTTTTTTGTATTATGGCTGGCTCAGTCTGCCCTGGGGGTGGGGCTGGCACAGCATGTGGTGCTGGGGATCGTGGCTGGGGATCGAACCACGGTCCCCACAGTTGCCTAAGCTTGCCTACGCAGGCGCTTTAGATTGCTGAGCCATCTCGCTGGCCCCAGAAATTTTAAATTGTTAATAAGCTTGAGACTTCATGTTTTGCAAAATGTCTTAAGATACAGTGGAGTTGATGATTTTTCTTTTTTAATTCCTTGAATTCAGATCTATAATTATTGGTATTTTAAATGCTAAAAAGTACTGAATGATGTTTGAATGTGAAGTTTCTAGAACTTGCAAACTTATTGTTATTATTGTTATTTTTGGTGCTGGTGACCAAACGCAGGCCTGCACGCACACTGACCGGGCACTACCCCTGAGCTATGGCATCAGCTCTCATGTTCTCAGTAGTAACACTTAGGTTGAGGAAAATATTTTTTAAAAACAACGGGAAATTCAGATTACCTGTTCCTTATTTTTTGTTACTCCAACATATAAATTATATCCTTTTGACATAATCGCTTTGTATTGATGACCTATTCCAATCAAATGTAAAAAAAAAGGATACATAAAGATAAGTGAATGCAGTAAGAATATATATATATATATATATATATATATATATATTTTTTTTTTTTTTTTTTTTTTTTTT
>PVJA010049918.1:0-13508 GCA_004027025.1 Myocastor coypus
AAAAAAAAAAAAAAAAAAAAAAAAAAAAAATCTGAGCCGGGTATAGTGGCACAAGCCTGTAATCCCAGCACTTGGGAGGCTGAGGCAGGAGGATCGATGTGAGTTCGAGACCAGCTTGGGCTACAAAAGTGAGTTCAAGGTCAGCCTGAACTGCATAGCAAGACCCTGTCTCAAAAAGACAAAAACAAAAACAAAAATGTAAATCTGCCTGGTTCCTTCATGGTAAAGAGACTGTGATCCAGGATATTCCTAGGGGAAATCACTCTTAGGAACTCTGCCTATGTCTTCTCAGATTTCTTTGTCTTCCTATTGTAGCCATGGAAATAAAGAAGTCTTCTCTTGCCGGGGAATCCAGCTGGCTGTGGACTGGTTCAAGGACAGGGGACACACGTATATCAAAGTTTTTGTCCCATCCTGGAGGAAAGAGCCATCCCGATCTGATACCCCTATCAGAGGTAAGCTGGGTTGGCACATGCTTGAGGGGCTCTGAGTGCTCTTCCTTCCTTGGGGATACTCCCCTGGTTGTGGTTGGTTCCCTTTCTAGAGACTGGCTTAATGGTGTCTATTAATCACTGGCCATGAGATCACTGGCCATGGCTGCTCAGTCCTAGCAAAATACCTGATATGTAGTAGATGCTAAAAGATAGCTAAATAGATGAACAAACACTCAGTCTTCAGTGTGAATGCTTAAGTTCCCCAAATGATTGTGTCTTACAAATTTCAACACCAAAGAAAGATCAGCTTTGCATCCCAGAAAGAAAGATCAGCTTTGCAGGACCAGAAAGAGACCTTCCCTCTGTCAGGCAATATTTATTGTGTACTAAACAGCTTGTCCCTTCTGTTCATTTAAAACAAATGATTTATGTATGTATTCAAGATGACTTGGATAATGGTAGTGCTGATTCCTGCTTGTCTTAGTTACTGTTCTCTCATTGATGGAACAAATACCTGATACTCAAAATGAAGGAAAGAAAGGTTTATTTAGCTCATAGTTGCTGGAGGTTTCAGTCCATACTCAGCTGGGTCCAAGGCAGACAGGCACATGGCAGACAGTTGATCAAGGTGGTTTAAACCCACTTGGTTTTCAGCTCTGGGGCAGCAGGAAGTCAGGGGCTACACCTTTGTTGTCATGCTTTCAGCCCGGCCAGCACCTGGAGGCCAGCTTCTCACTCATGCACTGAGATTTCTTTGGCGCTTTCTTCTTGTCTTTTTCATAAAAGTTATTGTCTTTGTCTGCAGTTTGTTTTTAATTCTGTCAGTGGCTATCAGTTTCTTCTTGTCTCCTTTACCTTTTATTTTTAAAATAAAATAAAAATGTTACTCTTGTCTATAGCTGCAGCATCTTCCTGAACATTTCTACAGTAATATAGACTTTCTCAAAAGTTTTCTTGATTTCCACAATGCCATTTTGTCTCCCCCCTGCTTCAAGCTCTGGTGGTAATCTGTCCTTGCACAACTGCCCTGGGCTTTCTCTTCTAGCGTGGGGACCTTCCCCGGAAGGGAAGGGCTGGCCCTTGGCACCGACTCCTTCCACATGCCCCCAAGGGGGCAGGCAAGCTGCCTGTGCTCACCAGGTGTCTGGCACAAGGATGGGAATTTTATTCTAGGGGAGCAGATAATGGCACTGTCCTCATTCTTTTATTTACATTCTGGGGTAGGACATGAGTGTAGGTCCCCACCTTAGGGCTCTCTGCTGTCAACAGCCCTCCTGGAGCCAGCCTGTGCTGGCCAGCGTCCACTCTCCCTGTGGCCTGGACAGCTCTGTGGCTACACAGGGAAAAGGCCCGGCTCTGCGTCAGCCTGGTGCACAGTCGGGGCTGTGCTGCCCTCCCTGAGCTGAGGTCAGTATGGTCCTCTCTGCTTTCCATCCTAGAATTTATCAAAATCCTGCACCTGTTGTTGTTCCTAAACCCATTTTTAATATGATGGATTCCCCTTTTATACCTCTTAGCTGTAATTTCAGTGGAATTTATGGGAAGCAAATGGGATACAAACATTATTACCCCCAAATAATTCTTTATGGCATGAATATGGTAACTAGTGTCTTTTAATCATTCATTCCATGTGTAAGTATAATATAGCTATAGCATAAGAAAATTACTTTGGGGTGGGAAAAGAATCTTAACTCAAGTTATCATAAAGTCAATACAATGGGGCAAGATGAATAAAAATGTCACTAGAGAAAAATAGTAAAGAAATGTGTCTTTAACTGGGAGAGGCTGCACATCACATACTACTGATAAATAATTAATATCTAGATTTATGGAAAACATCTTCAAATTACTGAGACAAGGAGAATGAGCCAATAGAAAAATGAGCTAAAGCAAGGATGAGTCTATCATGGAAGAGAAAACAGAAGTGGTAATAAACCTATGCAGAGGTGCTCAATCTCATTAGTAACCAGACAAATATAAAATAAAACCACCGCAGGGCGTGGTGGCACATGCCTGTAATCCTAGCATTTGGGAGGCTGAGGCAGGAGGATCAGTGTGAGCTCGAGACCAGCCTAGGTTACAAAAGTGAGCTCAAGGCCAGCCTGAACTGCATAGCGACATAGCGATACCCAGTCTCAAAAAGACACACACACACAAAAAAAGAAACCACCAAAAAAGGGCACTTTATATTCAGCAGATTAATGAAAATTATTAGAAAAACACCGTGGAGGGGCTGGGGAGATAGCTTTGTGGCATAAGTGCCTGCCTGGCAAGTGCAAAGTAGTGAGTTTGAACCTAGTCCCAAAAACAAAATAAAAAACAAACGAACAAAAAACACCCTGGAGAAAATGGGGCAGGCTATTATGAGGGAAAAAATTCCAGCAGTAAAGAACAACAAATCCTGGGCCAGTGAGATGGTTCAATGGTCTAAAGCACCTGCTTAGGAAAGCTTAAGCAACCCCACGTGGACTGTGGTTCAACCTCCGGCACCACATGCTGTGCTAGCCTCACCCCCCAGGGCATGCTGAGCTAGCCATAATGAAAATAAATAAATAAGACTTAAATAAAAATAAAATAAAAATTAAAAAAAGAACAACAAAGCCTATTACACAGTAAGAAAAAAAAAAAAAAGAAAATTATTAGAGAATTTCAAAAGAACATTCTAGAGAGTTCCTTGGACTTCTTTGCCTGGGACTCACTCACAAGCTGGCTGAAGTGACTCTAGACAGCCGAACTTCTCCAGCCACAGTCAATGAAAAGAGTAGTTGTATAAGTGTGCACAGAATCCTATTCTGTCTGTACAAAGTTCAGTATGTGGCCATATTGGGAATGGTTCTCATAACACGCACTTTTAAATTAAAACATGGGAATTACAGTTTATAAAACACTGTGCTGTAAAATATGAGGTATCTCAGGGTAATAGAGAGGACTGTAAGCTCTGAGGGGCAGCAGGAGCTTCCTAAGCACGGCCCACTTGGGGCTTCTCACAGTTCATGGCATTTTTTATTGCACTTTGCACCGCAAATACATTCTGTATTTTTATTATTATTATTATTTTTTTTGTCTTTTTGAGACAGGGTCTCACTATGCAATTCAGGCTGGCCTTCAGCTCACTTTTGTAGCCCAGGCTGGTCTCGAACTCACATTGATCCTCCTGCCTCAGCCTCCCCGAGTGCTGGGATTACAGACATGAGTCACCACGCCCAGCTTATTCTGTATTTTCTTAGTCTAAAAATCATGACATACTGGAAGGGACTTAAACTTGAGAGAAGGAATAATTTATGAAGAATAGGTTAATACTTTTGCTAAGTAACTAGTATATGGGAAAGAGGTTTTCCTTGTAAGTCTCCAAAGGCAACTCTAGGCTCAAGAAGTGGCCTGCCCCCCACCCCCCAAGGGACTGTAGCCTCTTCTAGGAAAGACACAGGTCTACTTCCCTCCTAGATTTTTCTATTCACCTGAGCTTGCTCTGGCTGTTCACAAGGACACAAGATAGGTAGGTAACGCAGGTGTCAACACCTTGTTTTATGATTGTAGCATCTAAAGTTAAAGAGGGTGAGGAACTGGAGCCCATCTTGGAATACAGCCTATGTATTCTGAGTCTTGAGCTCTTCCTCTTATTTTCTTAAATTGCTTGGAGGTGTCCATTTCAGGATGCTTCAACTCAAAGGTGGCCGAGAGATGCTTGTGGGGTGCTTCTCAGTAACAGCCCCCACCTAGGAGCCTCCCAGGTGGGGGCCAGGCTGCTAATCATTGCTAAGGTACCACCAAGGTTCCAGTTAAGACAGGATGTCCACCCCCAGAAGGAGTACCCAATTTCTATCACTGTAGGGCCAGCATTGTATGCAAGCCTTAAAAGTACAAGCGCTCTGGCTAAAAATCTTCCTTCTGAGGGGGCTTTCACAGGCTGAGTACTATATTCTGAACTCTGTCTTAATCCAGGAAGCACAGAAGCCGTAACTATCTCGGCCTCAGACTGCTGGAAAAATTAGTGACGTTTAGGGGGAAAAAATGAGCATCAGGAGTGGGAGGAGAAACTGGTGTCTGCTTCCATCTGACTGGGACAGGGTGGGAGGAGGGTGGGGCAGTGCGGCCCTGACTGTGATCTCTGCTTGTGGTCCCAGAGCAGCACGTGCTGGAGGAGCTCGAGCGGCAGGCAGTGCTTGTATACACCCCGTCCCGCAAGGTGAACGGTAAGCGGGTGGTCTGCTATGATGACCGCTACATTGTGAAGGTGGCCTATGAGAAGGATGGTGTCATCGTCTCCAATGACAACTACCGAGATCTGCAGAGTGAGAACCCCGAGTGGAAGTGGTTCATTGAGCAGAGGTTGCTCATGTTCTCCTTTGTCAATGATAGGTATGGGGCAGGGGGCCTGGAACCAAGGGCTGGGGTGACAGAGAATGCTGTTCTTATTACTAGGCAAAGCTGGGCTGGGGGTTGTGGGCATGCCTGGCTTTATAGATGGAGCTGGCCCGTCACCCACTTGGTCTCCCTGGGCCATGAGGGACTTCTGTTGCTCTGGCTCTCTTCTCTTCTGTGACAGCTTCCAGGTGGGTTCTTTCACCCATAGGGCAGTTGGTCCCTGACTCTTTGGTTCCCATGTCCACATCCAACTGACTCACAGCAGACTGCCCAACAGGTGGGCTAGGGTGTAAGCTTAGGACATCAGAAACTTCTTTTATTTTAGAATTTAACTGTCCAAATAAAACTTCTGAAATAGTAATCATGGGGAAAAAATGTGAAAATTTTGATGTATATTCTTTCACTTATTTTAGGATTTTTTTAAAAATCTTTTTTCTTTTTTTGGTACCAGGAATTAAACTCAGGGCCTTGAGCTTGCTAGGAAGATACTGTGTTGCTGACCTACTACCCTGACCCTATTGCACATTTTTATTTATTTATTTATTTTAATGTATTTAGTACAGGGTCTACAGGTTCTATGTAGATCTGACTCATAGTGATTCTCCTGTTTTCAGCCTCCCAAGCTCTGGGATTATAGGTGTGCGCTACCACACCCAGTCTCAGTTGCAGTCTCAGTGTGCCTTGGGGATGGGGCCAGCACAGCATGTCGGGGATTGAACCCTGGCCACTGTTGTAGATTTTTTAAAAAAAAGTTTTGAATTAAACATGGGAGAGTGTAGAGAGCCTGTTCTTTAGATAGCAAAGACCTTAAGTCTACCTGAAAATGGCTGTTGCCCTGCTCTTGGTTGAACTGGTCAGGAGAATCTGTCCGTCTGCTTGGCTCCCAGGTTGGTGCCCTGAATCAGGTCAGTGCTGGACCATGCCATGGTGGCTGGGAAAGGGAGGGATGCCAGGGTCACAACACATGACTGTCAGCAGATGGGGGCCATGACCATGCGCTCAGGTGAGGAGGGGACAATGGCTTGTCTACTGCCAATGTGTTTGGGTGCCTGGACGGTTGACCTGGGCCTGGGGTCCAGGCTGGTGTGGCGCAGCCAGTAGGTACATCATTCCCACTTTAGTTTTTGTCCCAGGCAATGATGCTCAGCTCTGATTCTGGTCTTTTCAATTAGTTTTCTTGGGATTTTTTTTTTTTTTTTTTAGACAGATGCTCCAGCTCCAGAAGTGTAGTGACTGTGCTGGCCATGTCCTAGCATGCCTGGCATGGGGTAAGCAGTGTCACAGAGGTGCACAAGTGAATGAGTCCACAGATGAGTAAATGAGCAGCCGTGGGGGTGGTGAGGGAGGGGGGGAGAGCAGGCACCTGGTCACAACAGGGCAGCTCCTGACCCTGGGGGCCTTCTTGTGTTGGGGGAGGGCTAGGCTTTGCAGCAGTCAGTGGTCATGGCCATCAGTTATCACAGACTGAAAGTACCTGTGAGATCACTGTGCAGACTAGGGGAGATTGTCCCCTACACTGCTAACTGTTCTCTCAAGACTAGATGGGGACAGAGTACCACTGGGGCATACTGTTGCCGCCTCCACTGTTGCTGAGGAGGTGGAAATGGCCTCCTGAGACCTGGGGCAGATGCTCACCAACAACCATTTGTTGTCATTTCCACATACACAGGGCCAGCTGCTTTCCCTGACTAGCTTGGGCCTGGAAGTCTGGCAAACCTTGTGACTGTAGGTTCCAGAAATCCTCACTGGGGACTGATGGGTCATGGCTGAGTCTGGCCTGGTGACAGTCAGGGGCCCAGGCCAAGTCTGTTGGACACATTGGTCTCTGCTAATTAGGCAGATGTCTGCCTGCCTGACCGAGAGTGAGGGCCTCTGCACCCCTGCACTTTGGCCATGTTCACAGGACCTTCTTGGCACAGTTCTTGCTCCTGAGAGCAGGAGGTGAAGCCTTTGGGAACTTCTAGTAACTGTAGTGGGCTGGTCCCCAGAGTTTAGGTCAGGGCCCAACTCTGAGAAGCTGACTATGGAGTGTGGTGCTGAGCCATAGAGACTGCCCGGGCCAGGGCCATGTCACTGTGACCCTGAGACTCTTCGTGGGAGGGTGGGGGTGGGGGGCAGCAACCCATGAAACTGCTTCATTTAGAATCCATTAGATCCTCCCCAGTTTAGAATCTCCCATTTAGAACCTTTGCATAGCCTGGAAGGGTCTTCTGGGAGTGAAAGCTTATGTTTAAAAATGAAGATCTCATGAAACATAGGAGTTTCCCACCTGAGACACTTTGTTTCCCTTAGATCCCTGAGCACCCTGAGGGTACATTGCCTTCCTCATCAGAGCTCTGGGCCAGGGAGGAGGAGAGGCAGGCTGCTGCCGGAGAACCACACGTGCCGAGCTAGGGTAGCAGAGAAGGCACACACAAGCCCGGGCATGAGCTGCAGTGGCGCTTTGGTGCTGTGCTCTGGCTGCCTTTGTTGGCTTTACTGAGGCACTGGCTGGTGCTTCCGACTGTCAGTGCTGACCCTTCGCCTACGGATCCTAAGTTGAGTTTGGCATGGGAGAAGCCTAAGTCTCAGGTGCTCACAGAGCCCCTGAACCTTCTGTTAACCCCACAGCAGTTCCTACCCTATGAGGGCAATGGGAAGCTGGAGAGTGGGGCTACAGCACATATGCCTTGATTTTCCTGGAGAAAGATCTGGGAGACGACATGTTGGCCCATGTGCCTGTAATCCCAGCACCTGGGAGGCTGAAAAATTGGAGAATCACTGAGATCACTGAGTCTTGTCTATGTAGTGAGATTCTGTCTGTAGTGAGATTATATATATATATATATATATATATATATATATATATATATTCTATTAGATCCTCCCCAGTTTAGAGTCTCCCATTTAGAACCTTTGTATGGCCTGGAAGGATCTCCTAGGAATGAATATATATATATATATATATATATATATATATATATATATATATATATAAAGATGTTCTGGGAAATTGTTAAAATGCAAATTTAGGAGAACTTCAGATTCTGCTTAAGCAAGTGTGTGTGACCTCTGAGGCTGCATGCATGCGCAGCTGCTAGGTGATCCTCTGCCATGACTTGTAACATGCGGGGAGAAAGTCTAGGGCAGGGCTGGCGCTGTGCTGTGCTCATGGGCCCACAGTGAATGGGTGCGGCAACTGCCCTGGGTACACGGTCCATGCCATTTAGTGCTTGCTCTGCAGCCTGGGCCTGCACCCCCAGCTCCCATACAGAACCCAGCAGTGGGTCCGTTTGTTCTAGCAGTCACTCCTCTGTGCTTATGTCTTAGGTTCATGCCTCCTGATGATCCGCTGGGCCGCCACGGACCCACCCTGAGCAACTTCCTGAGCAGGAGGCCAAGGCCCCCAGAGCCATCCTGGCAACACTGCCCCTACGGTGGGTAGTGCCCAGGGCCTCCTGATCCCTGTACAAGGACTGGCCGGAGAAGCAGAGTCAAAAGCGCTGGTCTGGGAGTCAGCTGCCTGGGTTTCTTCCCAAGTTCTGCCCTTGACTGCTGTGTGTCCCTTATGAGGCAGCTTGACCTGTCTGGGCTGCAGTTTCTGGGCAGGGCTACTGTGAGGCTGAACTGACACTGAGACATGCATGGAGCTACAGGGCTGGATGTGGGAGTCACACAGGGGGCAAGGCTGTGCCATGTGCCCCTGGGTTCAGTTCTTAGCCCTTTCAACTGTCTCCATCTCGCCCCACTGTCGCCCCTACCTTTGCCTAGTAGGAGTACTCATTAAGGGTGAAGATTTTACCCCAGCTTACCTGTTGCTTGGCCTGTAAACAGCCCAGAGCACTTCTCACCTCTGCCAGGCACCCAGACCCCAGGCTTTCTTGGGGACTCCAGGAGGAGAGGCCAAGGCCTGGCACTGCTGGAACCGCAAGCCTGTCCCTTCATCAGGTCTCACTCTGCTCTCTCTGCTCCGCCCCTTCCAGGCAAGAAATGTACCTACGGCATCAAGTGCAAGTTCTACCACCCGGAGAGGCTGCACCGTGTGCAGCTGGCAGTGGCAGATGAGCTGCGTGCCAAGACTCGGGCCCAGCCTGCTCCTCAGGAACTCGGCTTGAACAGCCTCTCACCCGGGGCCCTGGCAGCCCTGAGAGGGGGCTTCTCGCGATTGGCTGTCAGCGACAACTGGGTGCCCACAGGCAGCAGTGCTGGTAGCTCCGGGCTGCATTGCCCCGGGGAGCTGAGGCAGAGTGTGGGCGGCCTCCCACTCCAGCGGAGCTCCAGTGCCGCGGGCAACCTCCCGTCCCAGCTGTGCACGCAGGCTCAGAGGTGGGGCGCGCTTGGCTCCAGGGTTCTACTTGTCCCGCACAGCCAACTTGACGACCATTGGGCCCCGCTGCCCAATTCTGAGCGCTTTCTGGGTCGCCGGGTCTGGACAGAGCCAGTACAGGGCAATAGCGCCTCCGGGGGACCTTCTGGTTTGCTCTCCCTGGGGGTGGAGCACAAAGCAGACTCGCACACCCCAGCAGCGTCGTTCCGCTAGACTGGCTGACCGCTGATCCCTATCTGGCCAGGCGCCACTGGCACGGGCAGATGTTGCATGGGGCTGGTCCCAATAAGTGGCCCTGTTATGCCTGGCAACTTGGGAAAATGGACCGATCAGTGGTTGCCAGCCTGGGCCTAAGACTACCAGGTCAGGACCCCGTTTCTTTAAATTGGTCAGAGAATCTGCTTTCTCCGCTTTCATGGCAGGTGCCCCCATGGTGGCGCTTGGAGACCCTCACTGAGGGAGGCTTGGTTTAAGACAGCTGTTTGTGTCCAGCTGCAAGTGGGTCACAAAATCAATTCAGTGTTGGCAGCAAATTTATAATCCCAGCACTCTGGGCACTGAGGCAAGAGGATTCCAAGTTTGACCCCAGCCTGGGCAGTTTAGTAACTTAGTGAGATCCTGTCTCAAAATAAAAACATTTAAAAAGGGCTGGGGATATATTTTAGTGTATAGGCCTTGAGTCAAATTTCTAGTATCAAGAAAAAAGAAAAAAGGCCATCAGTGGTCACCACTGCACACAGAATAGGACATATCAAAAGACACCCTCTGTAACTGGGTAAGCGTAAACTCAGTTCTAAATGTGCATGCTTGTAGTGGGTCACTCAGGGGCCCTCCACCCCACTTGTGCACCCAAATATGCACGCACATACACTGCCCCCCCCTCCCGCTTTGCTCAGTGTTTGGTCTCTGTCTTTTCAGCCACCCAGAGCAGTAATTTCCAGCACAAATCCTTCTAAACCTCATCTTCCAGCAAACCTGGGCCCAGGAGTCAGGTTTTGCCCAGAAGCCTTCAGGTGCACCATCAGGGAGCTGGGCTCTCACGGGGATTCGCTGCCACTTTTGAGTTGTTCTGTTTCTTCCAGATAGCTGCTGCTCTGCGTGTGAGGGTGAAGGGACAACCTATTTTCACAAAAAAAACAAACAACAACAACAAAAAAGACAGTGCTGCCAGAAACATGGGCGTCACACTCTCAGGGGCCCTGGCAACTCTGGGTGGCACCCATCCATTCTGGTGGCTCCTGCGTTCTTCAGGGGGTGTGGTAGCTCAGCTGTTCAGGAAGTGTGTGGGTGCCTGCCAGTGGGATTGCTCCTCAGCACCCTCCACTCCCTGTTGCCTGGCAAGTGCATGGAGAAATTCCTCCCGATTTATTATGGGGCTGAGTAGGACACGGTGCTGGTGCAGCCAAGGGAGTGCCACCGAGAGGCCTTTCAGCCCTTTTATTCCTGGCAAATGCTGTCTTTTGAGAGTGGCGCGGTGATATTCTGCCGTTCTGTGCCTTTGTGGTATAAGCATTCTGCCACTAACCTGTCTCCGTGCTTTTTTTTTTTTTTTTTTTTTGGTATTTCAACATGGGGACCTGCTAAGTGCTCAGGGCTGACCTCACACTTGTGCTCTTCCTTCCTCAGCTTTTCTGGTAGCTGGCAGCACAAAGGCGGGCTGTTATGCTCAGGGCCTTCGTTTCAACCCCTATTCTTACCTGGCCGCAGCCAGGCCTGTGCCTTACTTCCTTCTCTTGAGGCAAATGCTGTACCCACAAAGTTGCCTTCCCATTTTGGGACCTCTGCTGTGAAGAGGTCCACTCTTCCCAGAGCAGGCAAATTTTCTTCACGCGTGTGTCCTCTTGCCATGCATGCTGGCTGAGCAGTTTCCGGTTCTCTGGCTTTCTCGCCTGGTGGAGACTCACTGGATTGCTTATTTACAGTTGGAAAAGTTTAAACTGTTTCCTTCGAGGACAAGTTTGAGTTTTAGTAAGCTATAAAGCTGTTATGTTTGGTTCAACATGATAAAGATAAATGCAAAAAAAAAAACAAAAAAAACAAAACAAAAACAAAAGTGACAAAGCAGCACATTTCAAGTGTAATCCCCTTTGGAATTTTTCCAAAGTCGTAGTATGTCTTTGTGACACAAAAACGTAGATGGGACTGGTAATTAGGATGTTCCTGTTTGCATGGTGGTTATTGTGCTTCAGAAATAAATCCCTTTCACCACACTTCAGTTCCATAGTCAGCTTTTTGTCAGTTTCTCTCTCTCTTCTTCCTCCACTAGGTTTTCACATGTTTAGTTCTGTGTGGGTGAACCACGAGGGGGTCGCCGGTTTTGCAGTTGCTGATTGGCATTTTGCTTTGAGGGACTGGAATCTACCCTTTGCAGAGAGGTGGCCAGGCCAGGGCAAGCACACCACTGTGCTGGTTGTTCCCAGGGACACAGGCTGCTCACCTGTTAGACTTTTAAATCCTCACCATAGGCCTATGATTGGCCTCATACAGGCACCTCTGCTTGTTTTAACCTTCA
The DNA here is from genome assembly GCA_004027025.1 of Myocastor coypus. Lineage (NCBI taxonomy): Eukaryota > Metazoa > Chordata > Mammalia > Rodentia > Myocastoridae > Myocastor > Myocastor coypus. Next base: position 11,618 of record PVJA010049918.1, read on the forward strand.
GGAGAGTTCTTGACTGCTCCTATTAGAAAGGCTCCTTCTGGGAGAGGATCTGAAGCTAAACTGTAGTGTGGTGGGGTTTGAGGGCAGAAGCAAGCTCAGCCACTCATATCAGCACTGCTCAAAGAAAGTGAATCTCAGCTTTGGTTTTAGGTAGAACTCAGGTGGGGAGGTTGAGCTAGCTGCTGGGTGGAGTGAGTTGGTGGAGGTGAAGCCGCAGAGGTTGTCGGTCCATAGGGGTGGGCTGAGGGGGAGATTATAATACAGCTGGCAAGATGAGGGACGTTAAAGAACAAGGAAGACACAATGTGGGGCCAATGAAGAAAGGGGTTCTGGGAGCTAGAACAATTCACTGGCATCACGAATTTTATCACAAGGGGGACTTCACAGAGCCAGGACCAATGACATACTTTACAGGGCACTGGGAAAAATTAGAACATTGGGCCTTTGGTTCCAAATGATGAAGAATTTCAAGATGGTGATAGTAGGCCACTGAAGCAGGAGTGGGATCTTTCTGAGTGTGGGGCCCTGTGTGGCTGCACAGATCAGACACCTATAGAGTCTCTAAGAAGACCAGCAAGGAAACCTAATGAGCACCCAGAACCTGCTCATAGCAGGACCCTGAGTAGAAGATACATACTTGACGGCAGGAAAAGGCCGTGAGCACCGGGTATGATCCCCCAGGCTCCTCATGAAGGTCTGCCTTCACATACACCTGAGGACTATGGCCCTTTTCTGTGTTTGGCCTGTCTACTCCTCACCCGTGTACTAAAAATACAGAAGTTGCTGGGGTTGAGCAAACTACCCTGGTTCAGGCTGGGTAGGAGGCTGGGATAGAAGCAGCTGTGATGTAGAATGGAATTAGAAGCTAGAAATTCTCTCAGGAATCTCTTGTTTGCTTCCTTTGGCACCTGTTTCCTTCTGTTCATTGTCTCCTTCCAAAGTTTCCCCTACACAACGGGCCATTCTGCCCGCAGACTTAGGCACGTGTGCTTCGAGCAAAGGACTTAAGATGGGGGCTCAGAAAAATTCAGAAGGATTATGTTTGGCCCTTTTTGGGTCATGTGCCTATCCCAGGACCAATCACCGTGGAATAAGGAAGTTCTACAGCTGGTTCAGCCTGGGTCTCACACCCACATCTTGCTAGGATAAGGGCAAACATTGTGATTGTGAACTCCTGCACCAACCCACAGGGTGGGTGAATGTTGAAAGAGAGGGGAGATGAGCAGTGTTTTCAAACAAAGGGGGACGTTGTTTAGGCTGACAAAATAGATACCCACAACAATGATCGAATCTGAGAACTGGGCCAAGGCTCCAAGTGACCCCACCTCCTCCACCCCCAACCATAGTCCTGTTTGAGAAGGCAGCAGCTTTGTGAAAAAACACCTCACGTTTGCCCATTCACAGAAAACACAGCCTTCTGTGAGAAGAAAGCAAGGGACCTGTTGATACAGAGCTCAGGCTCATCCTTTCCGTTATACCAGTCCTAGAATTGAGGCCAGAGCCCTGTGGTAGAGTAACACCAAAACCCCTGTGGAGGAGGAAGTGGTTCTTTGGATTCAAAGCTGACATTGTTCTCATTGTCTCACACCTAGACTGACACCTTCAGAGTTCACAAAGCTCAGCCTGGCAGCAGCTGGCCTGATATAGCTTGGTAATTAACTCCTCCTAAGTTTCTGTGGACTTCTTTCAAGCCTCGTGGAGAAGTGACACACATCTTATCCTGCTTCTCAGACTCAGAAAAGGTGCTGAGCAAATAAACGAAAAGGCAGGTGGACACAGTGCTCAGAAGCTACTTGAAGCCGGGTGTGGTGGGCATGCCTGTAATCCCAGCACTTGGGAGGCTGAGGCAGGAGGATCAGTGCGAGTTTGAGACCAGCCTGGGCTACAAAAG
>PVJA010049920.1:0-13519 GCA_004027025.1 Myocastor coypus
TAAACCAGACCTATATGTGTAAATATCGTATAGTCTCCCTAATATAAGAACTTTAAAGAAGAAAACAAGAACTTAAGGGCATAACACAGCTGAATGTGTTATGGATTAAACAACGAAGTGACTGGAAGCAGACAAAGCAGAAAACATCAATAGCAAAACCATACACTTATGTACACAGGATGAATCAGACATTGGTCTCTGAGTTCCTTTTAATGGAAACACATTAGCAAGTCAACAGTGTCAACATAATGATCTCACCATAAGGTAAAAACTGGCCAGTAATGGCCAGATGAAGTCCTTTCTCAGTGAGCCTGGCCATTTCAATTAAATTCCTCATCAGTTTTACTTCAGCAATAACAAAGCTATCAGTTAACAAGCACGGGTTGTATTTTGAGTGATTACCATTAGTTCTTATAACTTTTTCATGAGGAGTGTATTTGCTATACTTACTTAAAAATGAGAATGAGATGCAGGTATGCACAGTCCTACATTCCTACAGTCCAAGCTACTTAGAAAGTTGAGACAAGACTATTACTTTCACCCAGGATCTCAGCCTGTGCCCATTCTGGGCAGCATTAAGAGACCCTAATATTCCTTCCAAAACATGAATATCATTATTATTTAAAAATTAATTTTCTAGGCTCATGAAGTTTCCGTTCTTTTTCCAAGATCATGAAGCAAACATTCCGGTCTGAAATTTTAACATAACTGACTTACTTAGAAATCAGGATTGCAACTCCACATAAAGTGACTATTTCAGCCTAGTTTGGTGCAAACTTTGCAGCTTTCAGCACAAGTAGCCCCAGATTGTGGAGCCCCATTCTATTTCTGGAAACCTGAAACAGCTAACACTTTAGAATCTCTGTAACACTGGTTAATCCAATCTGTCAGTCTCTACCATGTGAATCCTCTTTATTGTGAAGATATAAGAAATAAATTATGACAAAATTTAAACACCTTCATTGTAGAGCATAAGTTTACACAATCTACATGATGTAGATACAGTACATTTATTAATGTATTTTTAAAAATCAGTTGTATTATTATATTTTCCAGAGATTAAGAAAATAGGAAAAATATGTAATAGTAGTATATAAAACAAAGCAGAACCACTAATAATATTGACCTCCACCAGGACTATTTGTTTTGTTTTTGGCATCAGGAATCAAACTCAGCACTTCACAACTTCCAGAAAGGTACTGTGCCACTACGTCATATTCCCAGCCCTCCACCAAGACTATTAACTAGGTCTTTCCAAAAGAAAAAAAAATCCAAAATCTGTGCTGTCTTATGGCGATCACCAATCGCATATGGCTATTGAACATTTGACATGTGGCTAATATGACTGAACATTAAATATCTAATTTTACTACTTTGATTCATATAAATATCTACACATAGCTATTAGTTATTAAATGCTACAGCACAGTTCTAGATAACTGTGGTAGAATGATAGCTGGCGGTCAAGTTGTAACTCTCAGCTGAACTGAATCAGCACCGTGCTGGGCATGGGAGGCCGCCTGAGAATGGTTGGCAATAGCAAGAACTGGCGATGCTGTCGGGAGGCTGTCAGAGAAGTTGCTTAGAAGAGCCGCTGGGAAGCTCTTAAGGAGCTGTTGATTTTCTTGGGCTATTCTGCTGGAGACCTGGTCATGCTGGCTTTCATACTAAAGTTGGATATTATCATCAAAGGAGGAGCTCAGAATCTCGTTGTCACTGAGAAGGGCTACAGTTCATTTTAGGGGAGCTCTGGTCCTCACCTTAAACATTGTGTGCTGGCTTAGGAAGGGAAGATGATGAACAGCTCAGTCTCCTGGAGAAGCTTGCCACCTCAGCTTTCCTGATAGAACTCAGCTTTCTTCATCTTCATTGTTGGAGGAGCCCAGGACCTCGCGATTACTGAACGTCGTAGTGGTATTTGTTTCAGGAACTCTGGTTCTTAACGTGAGCATTGCTTCCTGGCTGCAGTTCAGATCCATCAGCTGCTAGCACAGATCCTTCATCCCGATGGCACAGACTTTCTAGCTTCCACCACTGACCTTCAGGCTCTCCTGGTGCAGATCTGTAAAACAAGCCTGTATGAGATGTTGTTGTGGGCTCTCAGCCTCTGGTTGGACTCATGGGAAGAACTGTTATGGGCTTGCAGTTTTCAGCTGGGCTCCTGGGGGACATCACCATGGGATCCAGGCCCTCAGCTGGATTCTTTGTTCTTTAGTCTGTGGACAGATTTCTTGCACTCTTTTTGTATGTGACTCTTTGGCTGACTATTATACAACCATCTCATGACTAATTGTCCAGTGTTGGGTTGTTTCCCTTTGCAAAACCCCAAACTACAAAATTAATCAAAAAATTTTATTGATACATAATAATCACATTCCCTGTGGGGACTTGTTATGTGTACAAAACACCTTTTAATCCCCTTTTTCATCCCCTCCCCCTCCCTTCCTTCCCTCCTTTTCCCCATCTCTTGATTCCCATCCGTTTTTCAAAAGACACGTTTCCCTACTTCCTGTTATCTGTCTTTTATGTTCTTCTTTATTTATATTTTGCATTCTCATATAAGAGAAACTATGCAACACTTAAGCTCATGTCTCTCATATAAATGTTTAATGGCACGTGGGACTTTGTTAACTTGGGGAAATACTGACAGCACAGGAAACTTACATTGAGTTCCATTGCCAAATAAAAATATTAATCCAATGTTACAGAGCTGAGAGAGTGAGGAGGCTGTGTCTGCTCCTGCTCTCACAACCACTGCAGTACACTGAGCCCCATAGAGACTGCACCAGGGCAAATGAGAGCCACATGGGCACTGGGCAACTCTGTACCTCACTGAGGAAAACAAGTAAACATGGGCAAAGGAGATCCCAAGAAGCCAAGAGGCCAGATGTCATCCTAGCACTCTTTGTGCAAACTTGCCGAGAGGAACATGAGAAGCACCCAGATGCTTCTGTTACCTTCTCAGAGTTTTCTAGGAAGTGCTCAGAGAAGTGGAAGACCATTTCTGCTAAAGAAAAAGGAAAATTTGAAGACATGTCAAAAGCAGACAAGGCTCATTATGAAAGAGAAAAAGAAACTTATATTCCTCCTAAAGGAGAAACAAAAAAGAACTTCAAGGATCTCAGTGTGCCCAAGAATCCCTTCGGCCTTCTTGTTCTGTTCTGAGCATCACCCAAAAATCAAAGGAAAACATTCTGGCTTCTCCATTGGTGATGCTGCAAAGAAATATAAGAGAATTTCTCCAATCCAGATTTGCAAGTGGAGCAAGAAAAATCCAGGAAGAAAAAAATGAGGAAACAAATGCCGAAAGGAGAACACTGGTGAAGAAGGGAAGAAGAGGAATGATGAGATTGGAAATGAAATGAGACATTGTGGAGATGTGTACTGGAGAAGAATGGACAAAGAACAGCATCATTGGGATGATCACCACTGAGTGTCAGGTGGAAGCCATCCTCATGGACCTCCAGGTCCATTAGGCCTTCTGGGAGTCCGACCAGGCATGCCCCCTCCACCACAGTGTCCTGCACCTTTACGTTGCCCTGACTCATCTGATGACCGTTATGTAATGACAAAATATGCAACCATTTATCCCATAGAAGAGGAGTTCCAGGCAGTTCAGAAAACTGCTTCTATCACTACACATGCTTTAAGCTTGCTTTCAGACAGTTTACCTGGACAAAGGAAGAGCAAGAGCAAAGAGAGAGATGATAAGAAAGAGGGAGGTAAAGACAGAGCTTTGAAAGGAGTGATGCTAGTGGGAGCATTGGCAAAAGGATTACTTCTCTGAGATAGAAATGTCAACCTTGTTTTGCTGTGCTCAGAGAAACCTTCAAAAACATTATTAAGGGCCCGGCAGGATGGCTCAGTGGTCTAAAGTGCCTGCTTGGGGAAGCTTGGGCGGCTTCAGGGACCGCGGTTCGATTCCCGGGCACCACATGCTGCGCCAGCCCTGCTCTCAGGGCGGGCTGAGCCGGCCATAAAAATGAGTGAATAAACAAATAAAGGTTCTGAAACAAGAAATAAATAAATAATATAATATAAAAAATTCTTTAAAAAAAAAAAACATTATTAAGCTGAATTACTGAAAGTCTACCCAAATACCTTGCTGTTACAAGTCCCGAGAAGTAATGACATAAAATGTGTTTTATATCATGTGGCAATAATTTTGATTTCATGTGTGGAACCTGAAATGCAAGTCACTATCGCCCAGACATCTGCCAATTATTCAAGAAAAGAACATGAGAGAAAGAGATGTAACCTCAGGTATGGTGAGAGGCCCACCAGATGTCTTAGACAGGCAAAAATGACTTTACGCTCTGGCTGCTCTATGCCAACGTAAGTGGCTCCAGGCCCGAGCTAATTGTCTACAGTCATGTGTGATTATCATTCGAATTCTCCAAAACCTCTGTCAACAAGTTCAAACTTGATCTGACTTTCTCCACTGGACTGAGGAGTCATTAGTAGAGAAAGCAGTTAGTAGTGCTTCTAGCCCTCATAGGCCAGGGGATGCCCTGAGAAGAGTTTTTGACTGCATTTGTTCAGGAATTATTCTTAAATGTAGTCATGGGCTTTTGAGTCCTTGTGAAAAGGATCCCTTTGATACCTTGGCAACAATGACTAACCAGCAGTGTGAAGGCATTACGCCCAGGACAGAGTTTCCACTGAGACTCCTTGCATTCCACCAGATTCACAAAGTTCTAGGCATGGATCCATTACTCCAAATGAGCCAACGTTTTAACGTCCATAACAACAGGAAACGAAGAAGAGATAGTGATAGCATTGATGGATTTGAGGCTGAGGGGGGAAAAGACAAAAAGGATTCTGATCACTTTTTGAAAGTCTCTGTAACAAACTGTCAGTGTTAAAAAAAAAAAAAAAAGATAGATGCTGGTTGGTTGGTTGGTTTTCATTCATACGTATGTCTACTTTGAAAAATGTATCAAAAATTTAAAGAATGTCATGGAAGAACCTAGTTTTTCCATGATGTAAAAAGCTTAATGTACAGTGGTAGGTATTACATGAATGGAAAGACACCAAAAAAATGGTACTTCAGCTAGGGGAATGACACTGGTCCTCATTTTTCCCCCATTATTTTGTTTTTATTTAGTGGTTGCCCTAGCTCACCCTATTTTTGTGTCTTATTAACTAGTGCACTGCCTTATTAAATCTTTACTGTATTTAATGCAGAATTTGTGCTTCAGTTGTTCTGTGTATTTTCATATTTTTATTTAGAGGTTTCACTTGCTTTTTGACACTAGTTGTAGGTTACTTTGTGTTATAGACAATATCCTTTGCCTCTTAATATTTTTTCAGCAGTATGTTTTTTGTAATGTGAGACTGTAGAATTTTTTCCCTTTATTCTAAATGTGAAGGACTACAGTACAAAAGGTTATCCTGCCATTTGAGTACTCAGAATGCTTCTGCAACTCTTATGGCATTTGTCTCTCTAGTGTGATACATAAAAGTGCAATTAAGACAGATTGTTGTTAATCTAAAAAGCTTGCTGCTAGTTATGCATGAGCAATGTAAAAGCTAATATATACTGGATGGTCTTGCAACTATTTTAAAGCCTCTGCATAATTGATAATAAAAAATGCATGACATTTTTGCTTTTAATAGACTTTTAAAATTATAATTTAGGTTTAACACATAGATCTTTCTTTGTACAGTTGAATTTTTGACATAGCAAGGTCAAAAATAACTTTCCGAATATTTTTTTCTTCTGTAGAAATGGAAAGGGCATTTTTCACATATTAGTAGGCTGCTATTTTCAAAAGAACTTTATTATTGTGCAACTAATAATAGTAATTACTCCTTAGTAATGGTGACAGTTCCCTATTGGTGTGTGTGTGTGTGAGTATTCTAGCAACTATTACAGTATACAGTTGAATGATTCCCTCCCACACATCCCATCACCCAGATAATTTATAGTTCTATTAACAGCAAGGTTGATAAAGTACTACTGATTTAAAAAATAAGATTATCTAAAGAAAAAAACAAAATTATTTGGTGTGGCTGTCTTACATCTTATGTCTCGTACAAAAAGCTAAATATTTTAGCAGTGGTGTAATGAAAAGTTATATCCTACTGCTGATGCATACATGCTCTGGTACACTGATGCCACTTGGCTATCATAGCACTATAGTGAAATATATAAAAACCTTAAATTCAAAAAAGAAATTATTATTAGGAAGGGTAAAGAGTAAGGTCAGTTGTTTTGCCACACACTGTACTTATGTTCTCAGAGTGGAAAGCGACATTTTTGAACTTTATTGTTTACCTCAGTACCCACACTATCTCATTAGAAAAGCTGTGAGGAAATATTTCATGCAAGGATAATATGTCTAAAGAGAATACACAATGAACAAATAATGATGAGAACAATAACAAGCAATTGTAATGCTATGATGACACAAATTCCATATGCAGAACATATGGAAGACTTGGATTAAACTTCAAAACATTTATAAAGCCACATATTTTGGTTTTTTCTTGAATTATGTATCACTCAGCAGTTAACTACTCTGCATATGTTTTGAAAAGTTGGCAAATAGTTGTCTGAATAATATTATAACTTGGCCAAGTTCAGTGATTACAACATTAAAATTTTAAATATAAATATGTATTAATTCAAGGATTTCATTTTTAAGACTCATGTTTTAACAGATGAAGCTTTATTTAAATTGTGGGAAATCAAAGAAGACAGAAATGTATCTAATATCAAATTTTTTCCTTGATTAGTTTTAGGACCATGTGACTTGTAAAGTCAACACTAGATCTTAAAGCAAATGACTTCAAAATAGCTGTAACTGCCGGGCGTGGTGGCTCACGCCTGTAATCCCAGCACTTGGGAGGCTGAGGCAGGAGGATCGTTGTGAGTTCGAGACCAGCCTGGGCTACAAAAGTGAGCTCAAAGCCAGCCTGAACTGCACAGTGAGACCCTGTCTCAAAAAAAAAAAATAGCTGTAACTATCTGAAAACTAAGTAGTGAAACTTCATAGGAACAAAATTAGAAAAGCTTTTGATCTTTAAAAAGCAGTAAAGCTGAGAAATATTTACAATGGAAATAAAAATATATGTACTATTTAATTTCTATTTTAAAGAAAAAATAAAGCAGATTTTTAAAACAAGATGTTAGGATGATAACAATTGCTAAAAAAATAAAAATAAAAATAAATTGCTAACACATTATGTATTGTTATCTCTAAGTTAGTTACACTGAGTACAACATATAACACTTTAACTGCTCAAACAATATTAGCACAAACCTTTCATTTCCTTTTTTACTACTTATTTATTTATTTAGTACAGGGTCTCACTACACAGCTCAGACTCACAGTGATCCTCCTGTGTCAGCCTGCACAGTGCAGAAATTATAGGTGTGTACCACCATACCAGGTTTCAGTGACCCACCCAGTGCACAACATATGGTACCAAGGACCTGACACAAGTCCTTGAATTTTCCAGGCAGGCACTAAGACCACTGAGTTATCTCCTCAGCCCCAAACATTTCATTTCAATAAACTCAGAGAAATTAGTAGTACAGCCACATACATATTCTTAATTGGAGTTCTGTATGCCTTACTTACTGCATGTCAAATTATTTCCTCTACCAGAGAAGCTTTCTGCTATGATGTCTGTGAATAGATTTTTATATCATTTGTGCTATCCTCTACTTTTTCTCTGACTCCAACCAGTCTTAAGTTACTCTTCTTTACCTCATCTAGCAGCAACTGGATTGATTTGTCATGGTCCTTTACTATTTTTTAAAAAATCTTTCATTTCATGGTTATTAACTGCAAGTCTGTGTTCTATATCTGAGATCCTACCCTCACATTGTCTTGGGCTGCTGTGGATAATATCAGTGGCATTTCTATACTCCTGGATAACTGCTTGACTCTGCCTTATGGATTCCATTTATTTCCTATTCTGAACAATTATGGCTTCCATATTTTTCTTAAGCTCCTCTCTTTATTTGTCTGTGTCTGCCCTAGAGTCACTAAGCATGAATTTCATTGTGGACACCATCTCTACAGTTATCTGAGAAATTGTTTCTGATTTGTTATTTTCTAGAGCATCATCCAATTGCTTTATTATTACCACTTCAGAAAAGCCAGGTGGGTGGCTTTCAGATTGTCCTACCTTATTGGGGTTTGCCTTTGGTAAACTGGACATCTGGGGTTACAACTTGTTTAAATGTCTTATTTTCTTTCTTTTTCTTTTTTTGGTATATAATCATTTCCTGATATAATGCTTATAAACTGCCTATTGTAAGTTGCTCTATAACTTACAGGAAATGACTACTTCTCCAAGGTATTTTCCAAATATATAACTGGATTTTGCATGTTAAGCATGTTGCAAGATCCTTCATCTTCAATTTATTGAGGATGAGAAGTTGCTGCCCATTTTGCCCAGCCCCTGATTCTGTGGCACTGTGTCACAGTGTTTTATTATAAGCCTTAGTCAATCTCAGTCTTAGAATACAAGAGAGAGTAGTTGTTTATAATAATTGCATCTTTTTTGGCTAAAGTGGTACCATCAGCAATAATGGTAGCATCAATCACAGCCTTGAAAACAATAAATTGAGGTAACCATTAATTTGTTACCTTTGGGCTAATAGTCCATTTCTTTAAAAGCATTGGTTCAGTTTAAATATTTCATTGTTGACCTTTTGTCCTATTGAACTGTCTTTTAGTGACAATGGGTATTGAAATCCCCCAGTATAGTTAATTACATTAGTGCTTATTTGATTTTTCACAGTTGGGTACACTGGTATTTTCAGCATATGAACTGAATTTGTGGTTATTTAAAAACATGTAAAACATACCCTAAATTTATATGCAGTGTGTAAGTTCTTAACATGTCAATTTTACCCACAGGAACTAAAATTTAAAAGGGGTTAGAGGAAAAGTAGATTGGTAGAAGAAGAAAAAAAGATTAGAACTAAGGTTGGAGGACAAAGGGGAATCATGCTAACATTGGGATACTGGTGCAGAAGACTAGTGAGAGAGAAGGGAGAGATGAAAAGAATAGAATAGAAAACTCAAAAAAAAGGCTAAAAACCACATTGACACTCATATAGAAATAAGATCAAACACGGAATGAAAAAAAAATCACAACAAAATAGTACACTTCTAGGCCTCACTGGTAAACAATGTGTGGAGACAGAGTTTCAATCAACATTGACTTATCCCAGCAAGCCAGCAGTCAGTAGCTTTTTGGCAGGGAAGTAGATAATCTCAGTGAACCTGCACCCTCTGGCCAAGACCAGACTCATTCAGCCTACAGCCATTAGCACAACATCTGAGGACCTGAGCCCAACTGGGAATCACTAGATGGAGACAGCAGCCACTCTGAGTTCTGCTCTCAGCTGGCCCCTCTCCAAAATGGCTTTTGACCAATCACTGTCCCATGTGGGATAACAAAGCCCTCAGCACTTGTCACAAGCTAGTAGTCCTTCATACCCATTGCTCCCCTCTACTACTGTGTTTCTCCATTGAAGCCTCTGGGATCACCAACAGTCACTGCTGCTCTTGTGCAGTGAGTTCCATCTAGGAGAGAAGGCATTACCAGCTACCTCCTTCTTCTTGGTTGAACTTACTTTCTTCACTCTCTTTGTGAGCTTCAGGTCATGCTTCAGATCCTTCCTGGGTCCAGAGGATTCATTTTCCTCCTTCTTGTATTCCTCATGTTACTATATTACAGTGTTTAGACGTCAACACTCAGAAGGCTCCTTCTCTGCTGTTTCCCTTCTGCCATTTTGATGAACCCTTCTTGTAGTCATGAATTTGTGAAGGGAACAATACAAAACACATAAATTTATAAAATTATTTGATAATAGTCACCCAAAGGGTGATATATAAAAAGAGTGCAGGAAATCTGTCCACGTGCTAAAGACCAAAGAATTAGCCGAGCGTGGTGGCGCACGCCTGTAATCCCAGAACTCAGGAGGCTGAGGTAGGAGGATCGGTGCAAGTTCGAGACCAGCCTGGGCTACAAAAGTGAGCTCAAGGCCAGCCTGAACCGCATAGTGAGACCCTGTCTCAAAAAGACCAAAGAATCAACCTTAGTGTGAAACAGTGGCTGAATGAGTCCAGCTAACAACCTAGAGTCTATAACAACATCTCATCACAGTTGCAACTGGAGGCAAAGAGCCCTCAACAATGTCTTATCCAGGTGTGTTTCATGGATCTGCACTGAGAAGATCATACATCAGTGGTGAAAGCTAGAAAGTCTGTGCCATCAGGGTAAAGTATCTGTGCTACCATTGCCAAGAAGCAATGTTCAGGTAAAAACCAGAACTTCCTGAAAAGTACCATAGTTGTTCTCAGTGAAAATGAGGTCCTGAACTCCTCCAATTATGAAAACAATGGAGTCTATATCAGATAAGCCAGTATGATCATCTTCTCCTAGATAATGAGCAATTGTACCATCGTGACCAGAGCTCCCCCAAAGTGAACTATAGCCACTTTCAGTGACAGCAACTTCCTGAACTCTTTAACAATGAGAACAGCTGAGTTCATTAGGAATGCCAACATAACAAACTACAGGTCTGTACACTTACTAACAGTACCCATCACCTTCTAAATTTCTTCTCCAGTTCTTCCTCTTACTCTGCCTGCAACAGTCCTCAGGTGAGCCTCCCACATCCAGCACCAACAGGGTGTTACAAGTTGACCACCAGCTGTCATTCTATCACACCCCCATACTTTTTTTTTAAAAATGTATATTTTTTATCCTCCCCATCACAGATTATTACACGAGTAGACAAAGTCTTTATCTTGTCCTTTACCACAGACTCAGATTCGAGAGTAAACATTTCCCATTTGTTCAAAATAATATCACACAAAGAAATCAGTGGAAAAATCACCAATTATTAACTGGACAGTTACCATATCCACTATCTTAAAACTTCAAAATTACAGACTTTCTGTTACAGATGGGTGAAAATAACACCCTTTCTGAAAATTGCCTCCAAGTGGCTCCTCCTGGATAGGTGACTCTCACATTCCTGTGATAGCAAGGACTTTCCTCTTACTAAAGGGAGGAGAAGTACTTTCCACTAAGGATTAGAAAACATAATCATAAGTAAGAAAATGACCAAAAAAATAAATAAATAAAACCTTTTGTAGATAACAGTATTGCAAAGAGCAATCATATCCATTCAGTGGGGATCTATTATTTGTTGAAATCTGTTTTATTTACCTAATTGGAAGGCTGCTTTATCTGTTAGCTTTTCCATCATGAGAGTACTAGGGTTAGTTTCATAAATACCTGTGTGCTCATGGACTAGCCCTGCTTTACCCAGCCTCTTCCATAACAGAAGAAATGTGAAGGACAGAAACAAGGGCATCCAGTCCCTCAGAATTTCCCTACTCTGTAAGAAGTCTGAAATTTCTTTGGAAGGATCTCCATGATATTCTCCAATATTCCCTCTGTGCTTTTGCTAAGTTTCTGCAGATGCCTTTGGGAATGCCCTCCTCCCTTGAGACTGACGCAGTGAGGAAGAAGTGAAAACCTAGAGACTTTCATCTAATCGAAATTTAGCTAGCAAAACACATTCTTTGATTCATCAATAATCCTTTAAAGTTACCCTCAAGGAACCTCTACATATTTGTGATGGTCGTACTTGTAAGCTGTTACCATTTACACTGGTCATATTTGCAAACTTAATTTTTTTTTTGAGACAGGGTCTCACTATGCAGTTGAGGCTGGCCTTGAGCTCACTTTTGTAGCCCAGGATGGTCTCAAACTTGCACCAATCCTCCTGCCTCAGCCTCCCGAGTGCTGGGATTACAGGCGTGAGCCACCACGCCTGGCTTACAAACTTAATTTAAAATATTATAATGCTCTACAGTACTTTTATTAATTTGATTTCCCTCTCAACCATTTTGCTCATCAACTAAATCTCTCATAAATATTAAATAATATCATCACATCAAACATCAAATTTTAAAAAAAATCAAACTTTTAATATATTGGGCCTAACCTTCCTTAATTACTTTTATATGAACCAAAGATTTAGTGAGATTTCAACTTAAGGTCATAAATCTCCATCATTGGATACATCAAACTAGAGCCACAGGGTTGACTTCATGTGGTGAAATTATCTTACACATGACAATAATGGCAACAGCAGTCTACTAGACACCCAACACTGTGTAAAATTTGTAAAATATCAAAGATATGAATAAGATTTGATGTTTTAACCTCTTCCTATCTAATAACAACTCTTCCTCTCACTGAACAGGGTCCATTACAATCTCCAAAAGGGACATGAGCTTCAGTTCATTCAATCATCCATGAGGTAGGCTATAGGTTTGCTAACTTTTATCACAGGAAAAAAAATTAAAATACATCACTGAGAGCCATAAAGAGGTTTCTTAGGTAGAATTTTAAAATTCAGAGATAACAGAATGTGGACCCTCAGGGAGAGGTGCACTATGACCTAGAGATTGGTATGTTTTTGACTGCTTTTTGTTCTGTATTGTTTTGTTTTTTACAACTGGGGTTCAAACTCAGGAACCTGCGCTTGCTAGGCAGGTGCTTATGCTGCTGAGCTATCTCCGGGCAATCTGGGGATATTTTAAGATAGGTGACTTGTGATGTGTATTTCTGTCTGTCAGTTTATCTATGTAGTGAGCCTTGTTAGAGTGTAAACCATCTGCTTGTATTTGTAGCTGAGATATGCTACCCACTTAATACTGCACTTTCCTAAGGATGGAAGTTGGTGGGCAGAGCCATAATTTATAGATAGAAAGCACAGAAATAGTCTTATTGTGTCTTTAAGACCTTTAAGATTATTTTTCTTTTTCGAGTGAGATTCATGGGAGTGGAAAAATGATTGAGTTACTTGTGTTTTCAACTTGCTCTTTCCAAGTTTTTATTAAAAGTGAAATTTTTAAATTATAATTCTTGCCAGGCATGGTGGCGCATGCCTGTAATCCCAGCACTTGGGAGGCTGAGGGAGGAGGATCAGTGCGAGTTCAAGACCAGCCTGAGCTACAAAAGTGAGCTCAAGGCCAGCCTGAACTGCATAGCAAGATCCTGTCTCAAAAAGACAAAAAAATAAATAAATAAAAAATTAAGCCAGGCGTGGTGGCGCATGCCTGTAATCCCAGCACTTGGGAGCCTGAGGCAGGAGGATCAGTGTGAGTTCGAGACCAGCCTGGGCTACAGAACTGAGCTCAAGGCCAGCCTGAACTGCACAGCGAGACCCTGTCTCAAAAAAAGAAAAAAAAAAAGAAATAAATTATAATTCTTTGTCTCTGTCTTATCTATCTTGATTTTTTTCTTTTTTTTTTTTTTTTTTTAGCATTGGCAGACATAGTTTATTTTTGTGTAAAAACCCTTCATGTTGTGGCTACTGCTGGAGCTTGAGTCCTCTGGACAGAGACTCTGGTGTGGGTTTTCACAAGATGGTCGGTGAATTCCTGATAGGGAGACTTGGTGAACACAGTCTCTTTCCAGAGGTCAGGGGTCAGAGAGCTGTAGGTCTTGGAGATGGCATCAAAGGTGG
>PVJA010049921.1:0-13511 GCA_004027025.1 Myocastor coypus
GATTGGTGTTGGTTTTTGTTGCAAATGCCAGCAAAAATGACACCAAAAAAAGTGGGGAAAAATACCACAAGATATAATTGTGGAGTAAAGACATTATACATCCTACTTAGCAATATGGAAATTGTGTATGATCTTAAATTACTGAGAGCCACTTTCACATTTACAAATGAAGCCATTAATGAGCACTTCTGGAATCACATAAGGAGACTGCAGCCCTGAGATGCTCTTATCTGAGCCATTAGAATCATAGCATGCTGGTTTCACTGTGAGCAGGGAATGAATGTCCACAACTTCTGAATTCAAAAGTGTGCATTCTGAAGGGAATGATTCTGACAGTTTAGACATTTAAAGAAATTCATCTTCTGAAACACAGTTGCTCGGAAAAACTGTGGAGTACAGAATCTGGAAGATAAGACAGATCCATGCCGCTGTGTCACAGGAAGTCATAGTTTCCTGGCTACACTCAGTGCACTATGGCCTTGGAAAGAAAGCCCAGCTTTGTATGCCATCTCCCAGGGCTAGACACTGTGCCTGCCAGGAGTGTGCCACATTTCAGCCCCTCTCAACCCAGCCTCCTTGCCCACCTCTCTTTACCTGCCAATTTAAAATCCCTCCCTTGATCAGTATAAAATATATTTCCCTGTCCTGTCACAGCTCTAGGATAAGTTTGTTGTTGAAACTGCATTATGCTAGTGCAGAAGTTTTAATTAAATTTAGCTTTCTAAACACTGCTGCTTTTGAGTTACTCTCCTGATTGCTCTTCCACTGTCTCTGAGATCTGCCACTTAAATCAGCCTTTCCCTAACACACAAGTAGCTGAGCGTGTCACAGGGGATCTTACCACATTTAAATCCCATTTACCAAGGGTTCAGATTAAATTACTCTAAAGCAAGTGTCCCACAAAATTAGGTTTGAGTTTTCTGTGCCTTACTTCACCATTATCAGTAGAACTTCTTTTCATAACAAGAAATGAACTAGAAATTAAAATTTTACTTCAGGTAAAATTTGACTAATTAAATGTAAGCCATGTAATTCCTAATCTTCTCTCCTGTTCTGCCCCCCGTCTGCTTTTCTGCACCTGCCATCTCTGTGTACTCCCTCTAACCCCCACCGGGGCACCAAGATTTCTGTGTCAAGGTTAAAAGCTAATAGAATCGCTTCAGAATTCGAGATGTAACTCAGTTTGAGAAATTTTTATAAGAACCTCTGGAGGCATACACTCACATATCAACTTAGTACAGGGAAAAATAAATGAAAGAAGAGAAATCCTAAGGCAATGAAGACTGCCTCTATTTAGAAAGTAAGTCTCCCCACTTCACCCCCCCTATATATATATATATATGTTTATTCCACAAGCAAATAGAAAGCAAAAAATGAGTATTTAATAATCCATGATCTTTTTTTTTTACCATATTTGCATGAAGGTTACCAAATCCAAACCAGGAAAAATGACTTTTATTTTTGTTCAGTACCAGAGATTGAACTCAGGACCTTGCACTTATCAGAAAGGTGCTTATGCTACTGACCTATATCCCAGAACAGAAAAATGATCTTGAAAATGACAGTTTGAGGATAAAAATGTGGAGAAAGTTTGTATATAATTGACATCTAAGCATGTAATCTTCTGGACACAGTTTAAGAAACTAGTGTTTATTTACTTGAAACTCCTGTCTGTGGATCTACCTGAAATATTTTCAAACGTATAGTTCATGGCACCATCATTAGGATTGGCTTCTTACTTTACTTGTGAGAGCTTCTTTCTCTTCTTTCTTGGCTAAATAGCTTTCCACATCATTCTTTGGACACTATCAAGCTTTCTGTATTCAAATTTGACATTTTTTAAAAACTTAACTAATGTAAGATCAAAGATATAAGAATGAAGCCGGGCGTGGTGGCTCACGCCTGTAATCCCAACACTCGGGAGGCTGAGTCAGGAGGATTGGTGAGAGTTCGAGACCAGCTTGGGCTACAAAAGTGAGCTCAAGGCCAGCCTCAACTGCATAGCAAGACCCTGTCTCCAAAAGACAAAAAAAAAAAAAAAGATATAAGAATGAGCCTTAGACATGATCTACCAAACAGCCCCACTGATATTATAGACATATTCTTCATTACAGATTTAAAGCTGTCATAATAGTTGTCACATATAATACAAAATGTATATTTCATTTGAGCAACAAAAATTATAAAATAACCTTTTAATATTTCAGGTTATTATGATGATGTTAAAAGCTATATTTTATTAAAGCACATTTCTAAAACAATGCTTAATGAAAGAAATTAATTGTGTCCTTTGAATATTTCGGTGCAAGTAAATTAAGAATGGTTGACGTTCCCTACTAAACAAAACAACGGCATGGAAAACTTTCTTATTAATGAATATTTTAGACAGTTAATTTATGGTTACAAACATAAACATTGTCTAGTTATCTGAGATGTTAAGCCACATATTTTGTATGTACAAAACCTACAAGCTGACCTGCCAGTCTCCTGCATAGGTGCAGAATATATATAAGAATTTGGAGATATTCGTGAACAGTTTCTTTATTTGCAGCAGTGACAAAAAAGTACTAACATTTTCATGCATTAATTACTAAGCTTAGTTGCTACAGGGTAGCACAAAGAGTGTCAGATGCAACCTGTGCAAACTGGGTTGGATTTATAGGGAGAGAATCTAGACTCTGAGAACAAAAGTCTTTTGTATTGGCAAACAAGGTCCTCTCTTAGCCCTGCACAAGGCATTATGTTTATTCTACTGGACAGTGAGCATGTTTTTCCGGAGGGGAAGCTGCACATTATGGAAGCATTTCTGTGAAGACAGTCTAAGCCGGAGGTCCTAGCAGGGCTTTGCTCGAAGGCCATGCAGAGCACGCAGAGAACCAGAGCACTACATGGCCCCAGAACCAGCGCTGGAGCCTCACTCCTCAGCCCAGCTCCCACCAGCCTCGGCTGTTCAGCTAGTTACTTCTACAAGAAAGGAAAAGGCAAACTTTTCTGAACAGTGCAAGGGCAACACTGAGCAGTGTGCATCCATTAGGATATTTTTCACTCAGTTTTATTTAGAAAGTATTGAATTAATTGTCATATTTGGATGCTTAATAGTTGTGTGTCACTGAGAAACATTTCTTATAAATGGAATGTACATATCAATTGACTTTCCCATGCCTATTTAGTTTTTAATCTTTGAAAAACTAAGCACAAATTAATAAAAAGAAAGATTGCAAACCATTCAGGGAACATGCTGAGCCATTGCATTTTTACAGTATAATATGTCTCTAAGTGTTATTCTTTTTATTGGATTAATAAAAATTCACCTATCTAACATTTACTTGTGATTTAATCAAAGAAATACTGCATGTTGGAAAAATTGGAAAACAATATTTAGTTTTAGTATGTAATTAACCAATGAACTAAAGGTCTGGTCATTTTTCCAACTTCACATTGAAAAGAAAATACTCAGGAAAACAACCTAACAGATCTTGGAATCAGGCTTTGAATCTGGCGGTAACAGAATGCTGGCCACATCACTGCCCCAGGTATGGCAGTTCTTTCTCAAGGACCACCATATGTCTACATTCAAGAACTGGCCCTTTGTGGAGGGCTGTGCCTACACTCCAGAATGGAAGGCCAACGCCAGCTTCCACCACTGTCCCACTGACAACAAGCCTGATTTGGTGCAGCGTTTCTTCTGCCTCAATGAGTTGGAAGGCTGTGAGCCGGATAATAACACTGTAGAGGAGCATAAAAAGTATTCATCGTTCCTTTCTTTCAAGACACAGTTTTAATAATTAACTCTCAGCAAATTTTTGAAACTGGACAAAGAGCTAAGAGCAAAATTGCAAAAGAAACCAACAGCAAGCAGGAAGAACTTGAAGAAACCACCTCAGAAGTCCGCTGTGCCATGGAGCAGCTGGCCACCATGGAGTGAGCCC
This sequence comes from Myocastor coypus, assembly GCA_004027025.1. Lineage (NCBI taxonomy): Eukaryota > Metazoa > Chordata > Mammalia > Rodentia > Myocastoridae > Myocastor > Myocastor coypus. Next base: position 3,930 of record PVJA010049921.1, read on the forward strand.
CTTGCTGCGGTCCCTGGTACTGGAGTGGCGTGTTGTGTCGAATGCATGTTCCCCAGCATGTCCAGCATTTCTATCCCTTAGGAGAGGGGAACATAAAGCTTTGAAATTGGATATTTAAGCTGATGTTCATTTTCCCTTGCAAGTAGCGCCAGCAGCTCTTCTGCCTCAGCGGCTGGTGCTGCTGGTCACATTAGTGGCTGCGTCTTTTTCCTTGATAGCTTTTGCTCTGTTGAACCCTGGACTTATTAACAAATGAGGAGTGGGTGAGGAGGAGGGCGGTGTCCCCGAGATCAGACCTGGTGAGGGTGGAGGCTAAGTGCCCATGCAAGGGGCTTCTGTTTCTGGCCTTGATGTTTCTAACATTCTGTAAACTCCCTGGGGCACACTGGGCTGCCAGGAATTTACCTGCCTTTCTTGTGTGCTTTCTGACTAAGGGTGATGGAATAAATGAATTTAAACAATTAGAAAAAGAAAAAAAAGAAAAAAAAAACATAACATGCAAGAGATGTTTCTCATTTGAATCTGGTAGACTATCAAATGATTTTGTAGTTTGTAGAATGCTCCTAACATTTGTAAAAGTCATTCAAAACACAAAATATTTTTAGGCAGTTGATTTTTGAGAACTGTCTTTGCAACCTATAGTAATGTTTAAATTTCCCATCTCCCGATTGTGTTGAACTAAGATAGATGCAGCAAACTGCCACTAGGAAGTAAAGTCCAAGTAAATTGCTTTCTCTGAGTGAATGTTGAATTGAAACCATTTATTTTATTTAAACTTAGTCTTGAATATTAAGTTAGTGTGATCAATATATCTTTTTTTTCAACCTATTAATACACTGAGAGGGTATGCACCATATGTAAAGCCTTAATCTTTATTTTTTAAAAAAGCTACAGGTGTATCAGATTTTACAAAATGTCATTTTCTAGATGAAAATTATTGTTGAATTTGGGCCAGGGAGATAACTTGACCTGCCTGGCAGACGCAAGGACAAGGGTTCACTCCCTGGTACTGCAAGTCATGTGAGCCCAATGCCGTGCTGGCCACTGCATGTAGGAGTAGTGGTGCACATCTGTAATCCCAGTACTGGGAAGACTGAGACAGGAGGGGCGCTAATAGTCTGAGCTGCATAGCAAAACTCTGTACCAAATTAATAAATCATAGAAAAATTAAATGAAATCTCTGTACTCCTTGATAGAAAGCCTTTGATTAAAATCAAAATTAATATACTTTTATATTAATTTTTTGATTATTTCTTCATAAATTCATAACTTCTTTTTTATTTCTTTAGGAAATAAAACTCTAAAGGATCATTGCACTTCAAAATAAAATCAGTAGTTACAACAAGAATAATAATGAATTTTTGATAAAATTGCATTTTTAATACTTGGGTCATATGGGATACACTTCACAGATTTGATAAAATAATAGGTTTCAAAAACTGAGTGCTACATATAGTAATTTATGGCCTGGGTATATATGTGAAAGCCATTCTGTTATTCATTTGGTAAAGTATTCTTAAAGACTTGAAGATTTTCCTACTATATAAATTAACTGTAGAATTAAAAATTGAGATTGTTGGGCCTGGGAGATAGCTCAGTAGAAGAAGTGCTGCCTGTTAAGCACAAGGTCCCAAGTTCAGTCCCTTGTACTGAAAAACAAAACAAAACAAAAAACCAGATTATTTATAACAAAATAAACATGTGAAATTGTTTCTTAACGTTATCTTTTTTCCTAGACAAAGATATTTATAATAAATTCATAATTATATTTATTAAATGAAGATAATGTGTTAAAATTGTTAAATACATGAGTCAAATTTACTTGACTTTGGGTTTTTACAAAATCTTACTTTCTTAAAAATTTTTTTTTTTCTTTTTGAGACAGGGTCTCACTATGCAGTTCAGGCTGGCCTTGAGCTCACTTTTGTAGCCCAGGCTGGTCTCGAACTCGCACCGATCCTCCTGCTTCAGCCTCCAGAGTGCTGGGATTACAGGCATGCGCCACCACGCCCGGCTACTTTCTTAAATTTGAAAGAACTTTTGTATTCTGTGCTCAGTCAGTACCTCCGCTGGTAAGGATGTGAGTCTTCACTTACCCGTCATGGCTGTGTTAAAATAATTATGTGTAAATTGAGGCAATAAGGTTCTTTTGGATGGAAATTATGTATACTATAGAACAATATGACAATAATTAATTCATAGATTTATTATTAGCTAAATCCTGTAATATAAATTAACTGATTTTAATTTATTGATGCAAAACTATCCTAGAAAGAGCTAAAACATACAACCATGCTCAACTGAAAAACTCATCTATTGTACAAAATTTTATCACAGTTAACTTCACTGTGAGAGTGCAGAAAACTATGTAGATAAATTATAGCAATCATCTGAAGAAAATGCATAATAATATTTGACAAAACAAAGCATTAAAAAGTGAAAATGTCCCACTGTTTCATGACACTGTAGGCTAGCACAGACACAATAAGATTGAAATTACAGAACTTTATATTCATGAGAATAGACCTAAATTAATAAAAATATTATGAAGCTGTATTCAGAGACACAATAAAAAAATACATCACAGTGGTGAATGTTTTCTAGGTCTCCGGGATTGGTTTAACTTTTAAAAATCAACCACCTAACTCATAATATTAATATAAAAAGGAAAATAAAACGTCTTTTTTTTTTTTTTTTGTCTTTTTGAGACAAGGTCTCACTATGCAGTTCAGGCTGGCCTTGAACTCACTTTTGTGGCCCAGGTTGGTCTCAAACTTACATGGATCTTCCTGCCTCAGCCTTCCAAGTGCTGGGATTACAGGCGTGCGCCACCACACCTGGCTAGTAAAACATCTTGATAGAGGCAAATGAATAATTCAAGTCTCCCATGTTTTTAAGGGTAAGACATCAGAGAATTTCCCCAGTATTCCAAGGAATAACTCTGGAAGGCTTGAGATAAATAATTTCATACCTACCTGAAAAACATTCAATGATTTGACTTCCAAAAACGCAAAATTTCTTCTTACAACTCAACTAATCATCGCTCTGGAACTCTGAGGTTTTGACGTTAAAAACTAAAAGTCCTTGAAAACAACTAATGAAGATTCTAAGAGTCAATAGACAGATTCCATCATAAAAAAGTATATACACTTCAAAAATGGAAAAATTTGTGTAAATATGTTAATATTAAATTTATTAAGATATCTTGAGAATAAATCAAATTACCCTTGTCCTCCCTCAATACAAGAGGTGCTCCAAGAGATGGACATCAGCTGCCAGACACTAGTAGTACAAACTGCTGCTTGGGTGACCTTGGTCACTCAGATTGCTGCACATGTATTTTCTATTTCGTTTGAAGGGCCAGAAATGTAGTGGGGTCTCTGTAATATATAATATCCTCTAGGGGTTCTAATACAACTATGACAGCACCATCTTTTGAAAAACATCCTATTGTTTTCTTTTTCATGTAGTGTATATCCATCTTTGCTGGACCTTGTATTATATATTTTATATACATACTATATTACAGAATGTGATATGTTACATTTATGACATAAAACCTGTAACATATATATATTCATATGTATATAATCTCAATAATATTGATGAAAAACAAATTTGAAATATATGTTTTTCCATTTCAAGATATAGTTTTACAGCAATCAAACATCTGGAACTGACAAAAGGACTAAGTCAGTGAAACAACAGAGGCACAAAATCCACCTACATTTATGATCAATATTTATAAAAAAGATATTAAAGTAATTCAGTGGAGAAAATATCCTTTTAATAAATTATTCTGAAATTCCTGAATATTTTCATAAAATATGTAAATATTATTCTCTGGCTTCATTTTGTACATAAAGCCATTTTAGGGTATGCCACTTACTGAACCTAAAAATGGAACTATAAGCTTAAAATTAATAAACAATTCAAAACTTCTCAAATTTGGGATAGGAACAGATTTCATAGGCAGTGACTAAAAATTACTGATCATGAAAACACCATCAATGACAATTTCTCTGAAAACTGAACAATATGAATTGGCACAGATCAGGGAAAACAATAGCTTATAAACTCCCACAGGATATTCATTCAAACTATTTTAAACATTTCATGAATCTATATAAAAAAGAGAAAGCACACGATTGTAGCCTGGATGAGTACCAACTTGATTGTTTCAGTACTGCTGGGGAGATTAGCGTGTCTGCTCAGAACAGCAAGGTGTGAGACCTTTCAGCATAGTCCTGGACCCTTGCTTCTCATTTTGTCACTGTCCCCCTTCACTGCTTCCTTTACCCACTGTGTCCTACTATGATGATTCTGTCCCTAAAGCCAGACAACCATGAACTGAAACTTCTAAAGCTCCAAGATGAATTACTCTTTTATCTTTAAGATGTCACTGTTAGTTATTATGTATTAACTATAAGAAAACTAATATAAGCATAACAAAATTTCCCATAGAATTGCATAGCCATGCTGCTGTGAGCATGAAAAGCAGTCTCAATGCTATGTCTAATTAGGCAAGTGCAAATTAAAATAAAGTTTCACATCCACCATAGCGTATGTGTACATGCACACACATTCACAATGATAGTGTATAAATAATTAAGAATTTGGAACAGTTGTAAACTAAACATATACCTCATGTTACTGATGGAAATATAAAATGGCAAAATAATTTTAAGGAAGCAAATTGAATATTCATCTGTTGCAAAAACATATAATCCTATATCTAGATACTGACCTAACAAATTTGAAATCCTTGAACACCAAATATTTATGTGAAACTTTTCATAGCAGGTTCATTGATTTAAACCATAATTTAGAACAATTCAAAATATTATGGAACGTTAGACTATGTATACATCTACTTCCTCTCAGTTCAAAGAGAAGAATTTTTTTCTTCTTTCCTTACCAATATCAATTAGAAAATGTATCATGTCCACACCCTGTGCTCTATATTCTTATTGCGAGGACAATATGCATTGTGTCAATTATTGCGAGTTTATTACTAATGTGTTGTGAAACTATCATATTGATATTTATTATTAAAAGTTATTAAAAATAGTCTTAAAGATAGAACAGAAAAATAAACGCTGTTACACAGTAAAGTATGATGCAGAAAGAAAAGCAACAAGGTGTAGATGCAAACAAAATCATGGATGGTTATCTAAAAGCATATATTGAGCTTTAATAGAAAAAATAAAACACATATCTCCTGTCTGTGGAATATACTCGCATATGTGTATGCAGACGATTGTATTTATATGAAATATAAAAATAGGTGAACCAACCTACTCTTTGAAATTTTGCCTGAAAGTGATTGAACACAGCTATCAGGGAAATTTCTGATAAGATGGAAAAAAGCCTGTCTTGATATTAATTGATTGAGCTTATGTTAGAATTAACAAAGTGTATCAAAAACTGTACTTAAGAACTAGTCATTTCATGTTGTAGATAGACAATAGACATAGTCAATATATAGAACTCTTTGTGTGTGTGTGCAGGTGTGTAAATGTGTGTGTGTGCACATGTGCTGAGATATTATGTATCTTCTCTCACATTTTACCTCATAATAGGGTTACTAGGAAAATGTATCCTTCAGCCGGGCGAGGTGATGCATGCCTGTAATCCCAGCACTTGGGAGGCTGAGGCAGGAGGATCAGTGTGAATTCAAAAGCAAGACCCTGTCTTAAAAAAAAAAAAAGATAAAAGCAAGCAAGCAAGCAAGCAAGCAAACAAACAAGAAAGAAAGAAAGAAAGAAAGAAAGAAAGAAAGAAAGAAAGAAAGAAAGAAAGAAAGCAAATATATCCTTCAGCTGGAGATAAAATTCAGTGGTGCATAAGGCAATGAGATCAGTCCCATATCCAGCAGTGAAAGAAATTAGAAAAAGGAATCAAAGAAGGAAAAAGAGAGTGAGGAGGGGGATAAAAGAAGGAAGGAAGGAAGGAAAAGGAAGAAGGAAGGAAGAGAAAAAGGAAGGGAAGAAAAGGAAGGGAGAAAAATAAAAGAGAAACTAGAAAGTACAATATTAGCGTGCTGTAGTGATAAACACGACTTACATAATTTTAGGTGTATGGGCCACTTCATACATTGCCTACATGTCACGATTTTAAAAGAAATGTATTTGGTAGAGGGTTTCATTATGCAGCTCGGACTCATCGTGATCCTCAGCCCCAGTGCTGGGATTATAGGTGTGCAGCACTACACTTGGTCTCTGGGTCAGCCTGGGGCAGAGCTGGCATGGCATGTGATGCCAGGGATTGGACCCAAGTCTCCGTGCTTACGTTTTACAATATACTATATATGCTCTACTAGGAAGTGTAGTTACAGTTTTACATTTTGTAAATTGATCAAGACAGAAAAGCACATTTAAATGTTGAAGGCTAAACTGAAACTCTTGCTGAGAATTTGTTGGCATTTAAAACTTCAAATATACAATTATGTGGACAAGAATAAGTGATTTGGATACTTCAAAAATGATGAGCCATGCCAGGAAACTGGAACGTAAAGTTAAGGCTGAGTGGCTGCAAATTTTCAATTCTATTCTCTATCAAAAAGTTTTATAGTTCTTCCAAAATGTTTCTCTTTACTTGGTCACTTTAAAATGAAAACACAAATAAACAAGTCGTTTTGAGTAAAGTTTACAGTGCTTTGGTCCATTGAATATGACAGCAGTGCTCACACCACATAAAACTAAAATGAAAATCTTTAATTTGCTTGCTGCGTTCTAAGTACTTTATTTTTGATAATTCTAGATAATTCTGTCTTATCTTTCTATGGAAGTTCAGGCAAAGATATTTATGTTTCTATAAACTGATATAATTATTCACATTTATTAGGTCCCTACTTATTTCATCTTAGGTTTTGATAATACCTGTAAGGCCAAGATATTTTTATGTATTAATCCAGTAATAGTGGAGAAGTATAGGTATTAGTATCTCTACTTGGAAGTTGTAATATGTCTCACTATAGATAGTTTTGGGGTGATATTTGTGTTTATAAATTCTTTTTTTTAAATTTAGGTATTTGGTATAGGGTCTCTCTACGCTGCTCAGGCTCATAGTAATCTTCCTGTCTTCAGCATCCCCAGCACTGGGATGACAGGTGTGCACCACCACACCTGCTCTCCGCTAGCTCAGCGCATCCAGCGGGCAGGGCTGGCAGGGCATGTGGTGCTGCAGATCAAACCCTGTTCCCTGAGCTTGCCTAAGTCAGTGCTTAGTCTGCAGAGCTATCTCACTGGCCCTTGTATTTATAAATTCTAATTTAAGTACTGTAAAGAAAGAGTAGATGGCAGCTTTATTATGTTTTTTAAATGAAAGCCCAAAATGACTTTTCTTAATTTAGAAATGTAAATGAAATTTCCTGGAAAAAAGAATTTGGATCAAAAGTCCAATTGTGACAGTTTATTTTATGATCTCCACAAATGAAGCATTATGAAACATATTTGACACCACTGTCTTGTTTGCATAATTGTTGAAGTAATTAATAGCTAAGTGAGGCTTAATTGGCTTACAAATTGATTAAATGTTTGCACAGCTTAAAAATAGAAATATTTTACACTAAGGCATCATTTGAAATTTGTTTATAAATGAATCATGCCATTAATTATCTTGATTTTTGCATGATAATAGAGTCAAGGGTCATTTTTTTTCCAGAAATTTGTAACCAGACAGAAAAGGAAAGAAAGTAGAGGTAAAATTTTTCCTTCTGATTTTTTTCATGGAACAGCCTAGTACTTGATAATATGAAGTAAGCAGTTAGTGATTTCCAAACATCTTGAGATAATTGCTTCTTTTTTCCCAGAAAACTGCAGCAATGAATACATCTGTAGATCTTTTGTTTGTTCTTTGGAAGGTGACTTCATTCAAGATCATTATTGTGCTTTTATTTCATAATATTGTTATTTCTTTTTTTTTTTTTTTTTGTCTTTTTGAGACAGGGTCTCCTATGCAGTTCAGGCTGGGCTTGAGCTCACTTTTATACCCTAGGCTGGTCTCAAACTCACACTGATCCTCCTGCCTCAGCCTCCGAAGTGCTGAGACTACAGGCATGCACCACTACGCCCGGTGCATAACATTGTTATTTTTCAAGTTGTGAGATTTTTGTAGGTGCCCTTATTCATTTTTCTGCCTCTACTTGTGATATGATTATGCATAAACTTTTAACACCATGAATTTTAAAGTTCTTTAGTTTGAAAGGTGAAAGATTTATACGATCTGAAGAGAAGCTAGAGTATGGACTTCCTCAGTTTTGAGAGCCCTTGTCATCACTTTAGCTTTGCCAAACATATGTGACTTCTATTTTTAATATTTTGATTTTTATTATTGCCACCACAACAGGTTTACGTTGTTTTGTTGTGCTTCTTCCTATCAGTCAGTAATGTTGCCCATCTTTACGGGAACGACAGTTGTTGATCATTTATGCTCCCTATGAAGAAAGTTCTACTTAGTTTCAGCGATGATTTGCACCTCATTTGTTTTTTCTTAGGTTACAAAGATTCTTTATACATTGCATATTGGGCCTGGCAGGATGGCTCAGTGGTCTAAAGCGTCTGCTTAGGAAAACTTGGGCGGCTGCAGGGACCCTGGTTCGATCCCAGGCACCACATGCAGCGCCAGCCCTGCCCTGAGGGCAGGCTGAGCCAGCTGTAAAAATAAACAAAAGTTCTGAAACAAGAAAAAAGAATAAAACTATACATTGCGTATACCAGACACTTGTCTTACATACGATTAGCAAGTGTTTTCTCCTCTCTGTTAGTTATTGTTCTCTTACATTTTTCTCAGGTTAATGTTCATTATTACAGAAAAACTTTCCATTTTAACAAAATGGAAATTTTTCTTTTATTGCTTTTGATATCATACCTAAGAAGTTATCACGAGAGCCAAAGGGGCAAAAGTTGGCTCTTCTGATTTTTTTTTTTTTAAATGAGCAGAACATATTTATTGAGGGAAAGAAAGCTCCTGTCCAAGAGAGGGACAGGGGGGAGGGGGGTCCCAAGTGGGTGTCTCCCAAAAGCTGTCTCTTCCAGGGATTTCTATAGAGAAGACGTGGGAACTTGCGTAGGTGGATATGAGTTGGGACAAAGCTGTGGTCAACCAATGAGATTTCTTGTAAGAGTTTTTGTGGTTTTAGCTGTTACACTTAGGCATATGACCCGCTCTGCATTAGGTTTCTTGGTGTGAAGCATTCACCTTTATTCTTTTGGAATGTGAAACTTAAGAGCTTCTGCCATGAATTTTGGAAGGACTACATTTGCTCACCTACGTTGGTCTTGGGACCCACTTGATAATGATTTGATCAAGTCCTTTTGAGTTTGCTTTTAGACTGACAATTGATTTATGTGTTTATCTTTATGCAAATGCTCATCTGCCTTGATTATTGGTGTTTAGAATTTTTGAAGTGTATCTCTTCCTATTTGATTTTTTTTCCAATTCTTTTATTGTTTAAATTTAACAATGGTTATATTACATATTTTCATCATCGGATCAGTTTAGATTAATACATATAGGTATATAAGATTGATCAAACAACTAAACATTAACCTTTCTACATTCACATTACTTTTTTTTTTT
>PVJA010049922.1:0-13523 GCA_004027025.1 Myocastor coypus
CGCAGCACAGCACAGAGCAGCACAGCACAGCACAGCGCAGCACAGCACAGCACAGCACAGCGCAGCGCAGCACAGCACAGAGCAGCACAGCACAGCACAGCGCAGCACAGCACAGCACAGAGCAGCACAGCACAGCACAGCGCAGCACAGCACAGCGCAGCACAGCACAGCGCAGCACAGCGCAGCGCAGCACAGCACAGCACAGCGCAGCATGCACGAGATCAAACCCTGGTCCCTGGACCTGCCTAAGAAGGTGCTTTAGTGCACTGAGCTTTGAGAATGGCACTCTGAGTTTTACATTATTAATAGCATCTTCTTGAATTTCTGAATACATTATTTCTCTTCTTTGAACTTAGAGAGATAGACACCCATTTTCATCAAAATATAAATTTATATGTTTGTCTGTTGCAGATCACTCAAAATTAGAATCATGCACAAAATGACAAACACCTTAATAAATGGTAGAAAATCAAATTCAATGATCTGTAAAAGAATAATTTTATAATCAAGTACTCTGATTTAATACTTTATACATGTACACAGTAAGTTTGCGTGTATATATATGTATATATATCTACATAATCAACTACTTAAAAATGGTATAGTAATATCACAGAGCAATATGTTAATGTAATATACCAGATTAACAGATAACAAGTAGAGAACATATATAATAATCTCAACAATAATGGGAAAGCTATTGCTCAATTCAATATTCTGTTCTGATAAAATCCTTAAAAAGTAATAAATAGAAAAAAGGCTACTTTTCTCTAGAAAACTGTATCTACCTCAAACAGTATGGCCAGGTTCAAATTCTGGTCTTTTACCTAGTAACGCCTCTACTAGTCAACGTTTTCCTATCAGTCCTTTCAAAGTTAACAATAAAAAAAAAGAATATGAAAAAGATTTACCAGAGCTCCTACAGTTAGCACAGGTACAGAAAAAAAGAGTGTAACAACCATTTAATATAATAATTTAATAACTTAATGCATGTGTTTTAATCTGTTAATGTAGTATATTGCATTATGTTGCTATGTAAAATTACAGTTATAGTTTTGACTATGTGCTATATATATGTATATATGTAGCATATACATACATCAAATTAGAGTGTTTGACTATATATACTATTCTTTTATAAACCAATGAATATGGTTTTCTACGATTTATTTACTTTTGTGTTTTTTATTATAATGAGATTTTTTCACAATTCTGATCTTGAGCAGACTTCACCCAACTTACTACACCAAAAGCATAGAAATTTGTACTTCGACAAGAGTCAATTTTATTTAGTACTGTGATAATTGAACACTAGCAACACAGGTTATGAGATTCCTGGAAAAGAGTCAAACAAAATATGAGCAAAAATTGAGTAATGAGTGAACTATAATTGAAAGTTCTTAAAAGACACCTGACCATACATATCATATTATATATATATATATATATATATATATATATCCATATATATAAATATGGATATTAAATTTTTAAAGTCTTGCCTCTCATCTAACGCAACATTTTTGCATATTCCATAATAATATCAGACATATTTTTGATGGAACTAAGAAAATGATGGTAAAATTTGTATTAAAATATTCAACAGCAACAAAAGAATAAACAACGTTGTAGAATTTACCGTACTAGAGTGCAGGAACTGCTATAATACTGTAGTACTTAAAGCTGTGTACATTAACAGCGGGGCACATAAAAGATTTAATGCAACAAAATCAAAAGTCTAGGGCTTGGGAGATAGCTCTGTAGCACAAGTGCCTACTTGGAGTTCGAACCCAGGTCCCACAAAAAAAAAAAAAAAAAAAAAGCTAAATAGCCTAACGGGCTCAGCACACATGATGTTCACATTGGTGAAGAACAGTGTTGGGCTGAGTAGTTCTTTACTGACAAAAAATAAAATTTTTACTCTGCATTACACCTCCAAATTAATTTTGCGGGATTAAAATGGGGAAAAATTACTGCCATTAGAGAAATATTTAAAATAATTTCTTTATTATTCCTCTCATGAGGAAGTATTTCTCTGTGAGAAGAACACCTCAGGAACAAAGTAGAAAATTAGGGCTATATTAAAACACAAACATTCTTCTCATAAAAGACACTATAAGGAAAAATTAAAAGGTGCTTATTCACAGTGAGTGACAGTATGAATTGGTACCCAAACTGAAGGAATTCTATGTATTTGGGAAAATGGGCAAACGCAAGAAGCATTGCACGGAAGAGGCAGTCCAGAGGCATGCAAAGTTTCACTCTGTGCCAGCGGAATGCAAATTCAGTCAAGTGTGGAAATTTTATTCATGACTACTAGTTTGGTAAAATATTTTTAACCACAAATGCCTTAAAAGTGGATGATAATGTGTGTAAACAGACATTACTGTTAGGAGAGTAAATTGTTACTACTACTTTGATGAATGATTTGGAAGCAACTAAAGTTCATAATGTCTAGGACTGAGAGTTACATTTCTGATACATTGTGAAGGAAAACTCTTAAATATATGCTACAGGAATCAAGTCAAATTATCCCTAGAAACTATGCTTATCATTTGTATAAAGGTGAAAAATCTTGTATGTTCATCCAGAAAGCTTCTACTCACAGTATGAAATGCAATACAACTGCTTTTTTGGTTAAAATGAGTGAGAGCTACTGTTTACATACTCAAATCTCAAAAGCATGCTTCATGATAGAAAAGAACATGAAATTATTGAATATATGTTACAAATTATGTGAAACAAACACATTCTGAACATACTTTTGCACAATACTGGCCCAGAAGAATATACAATATTTGATAATTGTAGTTCAGGGGAAAAAAGTTAGAGGTTGGAGAAAAAGCTTAATTGTGTGTGTGTGTGTGTGTGTGTGTGTGTGTGTGCGTGTGTGTGTGCGTGTCCTGGTTTTTAACACTTCTTTGATATAGTTCACAACAAATTACAGATTTTCTTACTAGGAAGGTGGTTTGAAAATTCTCAACACACACAAAATGATAAATATTTAAGAAGATTGAAATATTAAACCTCATGATTCGATCATTATACCTTGTATGCATGCTTCAAATTATCACATATGATTAAATATCAATAAAATACTTTTCAAAAAGTCAAACAAAAGTTCCGAAAATATATAACATAAGCAATAATAGCAAGATATTTTAGATTTCTAACATCAATATAGGTGCATAAGTATTTCAATACTAGGCACATAACTCGTTTTTTTTGTTTGTTTGTTTGTTTGTTTTTTTTACCATGTTTACTACATTAAAATGCATGAGTGGGTCTTCTGATTCTGCCTTTTATGTTGTAAGTATTAAAATGATGCACATAGGTGAAGACTCATTGTTTGCTCAATAGTACAGTTCCTCTGGATATTCCTTATTAATTCACAACTAACCTGTCAGTTTTGGAAGACATGGTATGGAATCGATAAATGGCAGGCATCCAGGGACTACATGATCTAGTAGAGAAATTAATGTTCCAAGAAAATGCTCTCAGTGAGAACAAATCAATTTGAGTCTCCAGGCTGCAATGCAATACCTCTAGGTAACCTAAACAGCATCTCTTAGAAGGCAGGTCCCCAGTGAAAGATACCCACTGCCAATATCAGGAAGGCAAGACAGAATCTGGGCAACATGTGATTGAGAATAATAACGAGGTTTAACAATAAAGCAAAGCTTGCTGATTCATAGCTCATCACTTTATGAAGTTAGAAGGGATTGGAAGTTGTAGAGCAAGTGGCAAGTAGCTGATCTGCCAGAAATGCACCTCATTTTCTTATTTTTTGGCCTGAGTCTGTAGATGGACAGTTCCCACTGATGAGCTTGGTCCTATTCATGGGGTTTCTTCCAAGTCATGTAAAACCAAGGATCATCAAACTGACACAATAGAATTTACTGTGGCACATTCACAGAAGTTTACATTTCCTAGAGTCATAATAGCTACATGGTTTGTTGGAGAAGATTCATATAGCCCAAGGGCAGTGAGAAGTGGCATTCCCCCCTTGGCATTAGACACTGGGGATGCATTAACACAGAAACTAGCAAGAGAAGATATTCCAACAAAATGAGTTAATGTACGAGTGTGCCTTCGTGTTGACACTTCTGATTGGGTAGGACTTCAAAAACTATTGCTTGTACACAGCTGGAGGATTTGAGATTCCAAATCCTGACTGATTTTTGTGAGGAGACAGCTTTTATAAAAGAAAAAGAAGAATTTCTAAAGTAAAGAGAAGTATAAAAACGAAGTACTTGTATAAATAATTTACAGGTTATTAATCTGTAATGTATTGGACTGTAAGAACATCTGTGTATTTCATGCCCGATTCACGTGTGGACAGAAGTTCTGCTGAAATTTTTACAGCTCAGTTTGCTGAGAAATCATTAGCAGTGGACCCTTGCAACAACTGATCCAGTCCTTAAGGGTCTGTCTTAATGTGTGCCTCTTTCTCTTAGTCATTGGTAATTATACAACATTTCAGTGCATATTGCCAGAATTAGAGAACCACTGGATATTTGCTGGAGGCACTAGGGGAAAGCAAAGTAATTAAGGCGATACAGTAGTTAACCTCAATTAGAAGGAACCTTCAGGACAAAGTTAGTTTTCTGATTTGCTGCAGTCAATTGGTTCAAACTTTTGCACGTGTCTGTCAAATTCACATTGTTGGTGACAGAAACTTCACTTGTGGCTAGGAAAATCCCCATCTGGAAAGCAAGTTAATTGTTAGTTATGTTAGTTACTTTCATTTATTTTGTAAGTTATTCTATTACAGACTACATTATATCTTCAACTCTCCGAGCTACTTTCTGGAGAAGGTCTGTAAAAATAGGGGAAAAAAATAAAGATGACAATATTTTTTATGCCATGACTAACAACTTCCTCCAAAGAAAGGTCATCATATATATATATATATATATATATATATATATATATATATATATATATATATATTTTTTTTTTTTTTTTTTTTTTTTTTTTTTTTTTTTTTTTTTTTTTTTTTTTTTTGTCTTTTTGAGACAGGGTCTTGATGTTCAGTTCAGACTGATGTTCAGTTCAGTTCACTTTGGTAGCCCAGGATGGTCTCGAACTCACATCAATCCTCCTGCCTCAGCCTCCCAAGTGCTGGAATTACAGGCATGAGCCCCCACGCCTGGCTCGGCATCATAAATTTTAACTGCTATTAATTCCAAATTTCCTGGGAAAAACCAACAGATCTTTACACTACATCATGCAGAACAAGTAAAAAGTTCCTGTAAGAAGTCTTCCGGTAGCTGCTACACCTGAGCAAGCCTTTTGGTGTGCCATATTTCAGAATCTTCCACACTTTGTTCCACTTGTGTTTCTACAGTACAAGGACATCCTGGGCTCTTTGCTAAAGGAGATTAGCTATAAGGACTGCAATAATACAGCTGACAGCTTACATTAGCAGTCGTGCCCCACTTCATTTATACAATTACCTCACAAAGTCCACCTAAGTAACTGAATAGTACATGGGACCAAGATCAGCTGCCATTTCAATGACAAAATAAGGTTGGTCATGCTGTGATTTGGGGTGTTAGTCTTACACAGGCTTATTTGTCTACCAACCATCATCCAAGGTGTTTAGCAACCTCTCCTGGACACTTTTCTCTTTCCTCACCTCAACCCCAATCAACAAGTTTTATGTTAAAACTATTTGTCAGAGAGGGGGTGGGTGTCTCTCAGATGCTAATGAACAATTCATCCTGGCCAAAAAACGAAAAAAAAAAAAGACCAACACAAACAAGCCTTAGGTAAACTTCCTGCTTCCTAATGAGCAGCACCTTGGGGCTCCAGGCAGCAGAGCCAACTAAATGATTCCACAAGCCCAAAAGCTCATTATTGGCCTGAAATAGGCCTAGCCCTAGGCATCGATAGCCATATTCAGATCATTAAGAATCTTCTGTTGCCAGTGCTTTCTCTTTTTTCTATTCACGGAGTGAGCAAGCGCTGGCATCCGCTCCCCCACACCTGTGCATCCCATTGCACATTGGCTGTCTCCCTCCTCTTCTTCACCTTGTGCTCCCTAATTTCTCTTTCGAACTACATAAAATTAAGTCTTTTTCTCTCTCCTCAAGGACTTTAGTTTTGGAACTCACTAGTTGAGATGCACACAGCTGGGGACCTATCCATTTTATTGTCTTGCAAAGCCCACCACAGAGGGTCACAACCTTGGCAGGAATTTGCTTTTATGTCCAAGTTCCCACCACTCCCCCCACCAAAACTCCGTGAGTTTAATAAGGAAATGCAGAACTAAGCTGAAATTGTGTTAAGAGATCTGAACCTGGCGGGGCTCATTTAAAATCCTTCCCATCTCTAGCTCACACATGTGTTACTCATGTGAAGTCTCCCAGGAGGGTACACACATTCAAGTCTTGGATACGTCTTGTACCTTAGCAAAATTAACTCTACCTGTAGAATATTTTTCTGCTATAATGAGGACAGGCACTTTCAAAGTCTAAGTCTCTCTTTTTATTCCACTTGAGGCTAAGGAAATCATCTTCTATTTTAAGCACGATATTTATTCATGTGTTCTCCTGCCTATTAATATTTTCTTACGTCTACAGACATCACAATAAACAAATCTGCTTTCACGTGCCAAGTCATGTTTCTCAGTTGCAATTATAGGACATTTCAGCTGTAAGTATTCTCATCAAGGTACTGCTTTCCCAAAATGTGTGCTCCATGTTATCACCTTAAACTAAGCATCTGTTCAATAGCCATGTTTTAGTTTTGCTTAAAATAGATTTTGCTGAGGAGAAGGAGTTCTTCAACAAAATATTTTTTTTTTTTTAAGAAAAGCCTAACAATGGAGAGCCAATGAAGAGGACAATTAGAGAGGAATTCAAAATTAACTGCATACGTTTTACCTTTCAGCCAACTTTAGAAAATCTCAAGTGCTGATGAAAGAAATTGAGGATCAGAAAGAGAAAAGCAGAATTCTTCTCTTCAGTAAAAAATAATTGTGGGAAAATGAGAAACTGGAGTAAGGTGTTGGATGCAATTTTTCTAGCTCGGTTTGTTTCAGCTGAGCATTTATTGATGTCTGTGATAATCCTGCTAAGGACTTTTTGTTCATTCATTAAGCAAGACTTTATTGAACACTTTAACGGTAAGACTCACAGTGAATACAAAGAGGAATAGTACGGGCTCCTTTACTCTCAAGAGTCCTTTGATCTGTATAAGGGAAGAAATAAGCTTTACAGTGACAAAACCGGAAAGGCCAATTCTGAAGATGCCTGTGGCTCACACTGACAAGTAGCAAGCCCAGCTATGAGAGAGAGGCTCTGAATTAGCCCGCCAGTGGGCAGTAGGGGTTATTGGGAGTAAACTGCAAAGGAGATAGGAAATTCTATGGATAATTGAAGAAAACACAAATAGAATTGTTTTCACCTAGAAAATGATTTCTTCAAGTAAAATATCCATGATTAGGTGAGGAGGACCAGAAAGCAGGATTGAATCCTTACAGAGTCTCCATTTGAGGATCAGTATCCTAAGAAGTAGAGGATGAACTGTGAGGATGCTGACCTTGCAAAGCTAAGTGATGAAGAGATAGATAGGCACTGTCAGATGGCGTTTAATCATGTGTTGTTAAATAAAACCAACATATGGGACGCCTTCCGCACTGAAACAGCCCCAACACACACACTGGTTAAAGGCGCTGATTACTGAGCTGCATGGGTTCTTGCCCCAACCCTCCTACTTACTAACTGCATGAACTTGGGAAATGTACTCCAGTTTCTTGTGCCTCTGTTTCCTGTTAACTGAAAAAGAAGGCTTGTTCTGACAATGAAAATAGTAAATGCACGTGAAGAACACAGAACAGTGAATGACACAGAGTAACTCTTTGGACATTTACTAGTAATGATAGCGGTGCTATTCATTTCTTCAATAAATGTTTATTAGATGCTTGTATATCAGTCATAGCTCAAGTTTTCCTGATGGCTTCTTTACTTGTAGCGTTGTTTATTTAAATAAAAGTGATACAGTGTGTGAAAAGGTATGTTTTTTAAATTACATTTTCATGTAAATATATTTATAGGAAGAATTTTTTGGCTTAGTTCAAGGATACCATTTTGCAAATTTAAGGCTATAAACTTTGAATTTGGATTAACCAGTTTATCTGTAAGTTTTGGTGTCATTTATATCCAGTTGATTCACTTTGCAATTTTCCACAAGACACTTAAAAAGTTTCCTCATCTGGAAGTTGGAGCTTAAAATGATACATGTTTAAGAACATTACTTTTGATTAAACTAAATGATTTTGATAATATTCCTGGGAAAAGTATGATTTTGGTAATTAATAAATATATAGTTATACTTAAATGTAAGTAAGTATAATGGCCTTTCTACCACATAATTTGAGTGTACAATACCTTAAATGATTAAATATCTAATTTTAAAGTTGAGAAATAAAATTTGAACTGGACTGATAGAATTAGCCAGAATATCTGTCAAAAATCAACTTGAGACCTTATAAATGTCACTGTTTTGCAATTATTTCTGGTCTTTCATGTATAAAATAATGAAAACAAACTCAATGACTTGAAAAAGTCTCTCCTTTCTGTCATTGTACAATGACTTGGTTTAATGGGAAGATTACGGCACTGAGCCTGATCAGATGAGGATCCCACACGAATGATTTTGCTCACAATTCTATGTAGTTGTAATCATTCAACAATGTTACATTAAAATCTCAGGCAAGTTTAAACGATGTTCTTCCCAGTTTGGGGTTTCATTTCATGGAGACAGCAAAAACAATGGCCATGCTTTTCAAAAAATGGGAATTAAAAAGGTTTATTGAAGCCTCGTTATGTACCACAAAGCCACAAAAGAACTATGGCTGTACTCAGATTAAACTCAACATTTCACTAGGGACCTGGTAAAGTGTATAACCCACGATGAATAATAACATGTATCCCTTTATATCTGAAAAGAAAGAAATCTCAGCATGTATCTGGAAGTTTCAGTTTCAACACGATATAGACTAAACTCACAGTAGACCATGGGCCCCACTACTCACAGCTAGGAAACCTGGGGGAAAAGAAGTCACATTCATAAATGAACAACTGCAGGGTGGGGGGAGTCAAATATTGGAGAAGCAAACCTCCTGGGAATAAGATTCACAGCATTGTTTTGCATATGCATTTCCTAGGGAAGATCTGTGTGAGAGTGAGAGGTGCAGCATTGGTGGTCCAAGCAGGCAAGATGCAATAGATAAATTTTAGCTAGAAGAATGGGGATGAAAACAAGATGCTTCAAAGTTGAAGACCTTATCTTGGGAGCAAGTCTGAAGGGAAGACATCCACAAGAAGGGAGCCCCTAGTTCAGAATCTGAACCCATGAAAGCCTGAGGTTCTGTGTGTCTATGTGACAGACAAGAACCTTAGCAAAGACTAAAAATTGTGCTTAAATTTGGGTCAACTTTCTGATAAAACATAAACTTCAACATCCTTTAGAAGACTAAACATCTAAACAACACAATAAAATTTGCATTACGAGAGAATGAGAAAGGGGACTAAACAGTCAATAAACACCAACTCTGAAATGACCACAATGTGGGTATTATCAGACTAAGCTTTAATGTAATTAATATGTTTCCTATGGCAATAAAAATGAAATACATACAGTGACAGGCATGCAAGAAACAGGAAAAAAATTAAAAGAACAAATGAAAAGTTTCTACTCAAAAATTTAATATTTAAAGTGAAAGAGTCACTGGAAGGGATCGCTAGCAGAAAGAGATCACAAAGGAAAGGAATAGCCTGAAGACAGGGGTAGAAATGATCCAATCCAAAGAGCAAAGAGAGAAATTGAATTGGAGGAAGAAAGGAAAACATTTTGCAAGAAATTATGGAGACATCCATCATGGGAGGAAAAAGAGTTGGAAGCAGACAAGAAAGCATGGCAAATTTATGATCAACAAATTCCCAAATTTGGGAAAAGACATCAATTTAAAGAGGAAAGAAATGTAGCCAATCTCAAGTAAGGGTAAAATGTTAAAAATCTTACTGACACACATGATGGTAAAATTATGTAAATAAAAAAACTAAAAACTCTTGAAAGTATGTAGTAAAAAAGAGCCAATATAGGATAATGATTAAGACTTCAGTGGCTGTGGGTTTCTTAACAAAACAGTTCAGATGGCGCCGAGTGGCAATCATTCAAGTACTGAAAAGTAAGGAGTCCAACCCAAGCTCTGCATATGATGAGGAGTTCTTCAGAAATGAAGGCAGAATAAAGACCTGCTCAGGTTTTAAGAATCTAAAAAAGTTTGCTCTCAGTTGATCTGCTCTACAGACTAAAGGGAAATAATTTCAGAATAAGACCTGTTGCTTCAGAAGAGAAACCTGAAAGAAAAATGGTAAAAATAGGGATAAACAGCATATTATCTCTTAAGTTATTTAAAATATGATTACTTAGAAAGCATTTTTTTAAAGTTGAGTAGAATAGGTACATATATGTATATATAATATATATATATATATATATATATATATATATATATATATATATACATAGTATATATGACAATGTACAATAAAACTCTACCTTATATCAGGAACCATAACATCAAATAAATGCATTCTGAATAGATTAGGTGTGAATATTTTTATCCTTATAACAAACACCAAAAAGAAATACAAACAAAATCTAAATAAAGCTACAAAGTATTTTATTTATTTATTTATTTACTTGTTTGTTTGTTTGTTTGTTTGGCGGGATCAGGGTTCAAATTCATGAGCTTGCACCTACCAGGCAGATGCTTGTGCCACAGAGCTATCTCCCTGGTCCCACTACAAAATATTTTAAATTATACAAAAGTACCAAGAATACAAAGTATAAAGGAAGAAATATAGATAAGAGAAACAGAAAACATAATAAAATGATGGACTGAAATGAAACAATATATATTATTATCTAAAAATTTCAACTGAAAGGAAGGTTTCACAGAGGTGACAACAGGGCAAGATCTTCCCTTAAGTTTTGCATAAAAGACACATCTCAAATATAAACGGATATATGATGGTAAG
The DNA here is from genome assembly GCA_004027025.1 of Myocastor coypus. Lineage (NCBI taxonomy): Eukaryota > Metazoa > Chordata > Mammalia > Rodentia > Myocastoridae > Myocastor > Myocastor coypus. The sequence goes on from PVJA010049922.1 coordinate 11,055, forward strand.
AGTGACTGGGTACAAAAAGCCTACCATGTAAACTACATCGGATGTTTACAGTGACTATTTTGAAATTAGAAAAATAAATTTCAACATGGGGAATACTACTACTTATAAGTAAATTTTTCATTGTGATAGAAAAAGAATAATTAAAGATGCCCAAGCGTCTCATATGAAGGCCTTGAAACACACCAACCAAAAACACAACAGAGTTAAAGAAAGAAATAGATGCACACCCATTGGAATGGAAAAGTTCACCACTCTTCTTAACAATCGATCGCATACTAAATCGTAGAATTCGAAAAGACATAGCAAATCCGAATAATGATATCCATCATTGCGATCTAGCTGACAGTGAGGTGATAAAAGAGGATATGTGACGTGTGCAATTCCATTTATAAAGTTTTCTAGGCAATGTAAAATAATTTTGGAACAAAATGATCAATGGGTGCCTGAGACAGGGGTAGAGGGAAAAATGAACTGCAAAAAGCATGAAGGATCTTGGGTGGGGGTTGAGGAACATTTTTGTTTCAATTTCCGTGGTGATGGATATGTGTTTATGTACAGAGGAGCTACTCCCATGGTGCACTTGAAATAGGTCAAGTTTATTCTATTGGAATTACATCTCAATGAAGTCATTCCAAACATAGGTCCGTATTCTCAGTAGATGCTCATCGGTTTGCTCAGACGGCCAAACAGGTCTAAAGCACACACACAAAAAAAAAAGAGGTTAAAAAATCTTGGGATGGTTAGATTTTTCTTTTCTTTTTAATTTTTAAAAATTTCTTCTCTTAACAACATATAGGCTTTAGAGAAGAAACATATATGGGTCACTTCAGAAGCTGAGACATATTTTTCTTCATTTATTGATCAGTTAATACTGGCCGGCAATGTGAACAATGCCCACTAGATAGATAGGTGTTGAGCATCCCTTTCAATCCTCACGTGATTTCAGGGCTTAAATCATGGGTTTTGTTGGCAAGATTTTGCAAAGCCACTCCCACTCCACAGGCAGCCTCATACATTACACATATGGACAGTCCTTACTAACATTTCTGACATTCATATGCACAAACTTTCACTTCAGAAGAAACTTAGTATGTAGGAATTTCCCCAGGCATGATGTGGCCATCCTGGAACTCTCTGGGCATGGAGAAGCATGAGAAAACCAAATGGCCGATGACTTCAGCCTTACATGGGGTCCATACAGACCAGACAGGATCGAATCAGAAGCAATAGCTATGGAGTAGTGCACCCGGAAGTGCCAATTGTTCCTTTCAGATGCCATGTTCCTTTGGTATATCACAAGTTATTTGCCAGAGGCTGTATCTCAGTACTCTTCTCTCATTGCTGCGACACATACCTGACACTTGAAATTAGGAAAGGAAAGGTTTAATTAGCTCACAATTACAGGAGATTTCAGGCCATACTCAGCTGGCTCAAAGGCAGAGCAGCACACGGCAGAGAAGAAGCTCTCATGTCAGTGCAAAAAGCAAGAGATGGAAGCGAAGAGTAGAGAGCAGGGGAGATAGCTCAGTAGAATAAATGCTTGCCTTCAAGTGCAAGAACCTGAGTTCACTTGGGTTCTGAAAAAAAAAGAAAGAGAGAGAGAGACAGAGAGAGACAGAGAGAGAGAGAGGAGGGGTAGAAGGTGCTCTAGCAGAGAGCAGCAGCTCTCTCCCTCCTTACATTGTAATGCAAATTACCTGCCCTAAGTCAGCAGCAGCATCCAGACCCACAGTAATCCATCACACACTCCAGGAGCCACCTATGACTGCATGAGGCTTTGAGGGGACACCTAGACACAAACCATAACAGGCTGCCATTATAACATGTTTCAGGATCCTTTTGTTTGGTTGTAAAATGTAATATCTCTGCTTAGTCTGAGGGTATAGCTCAGTTGCAGAGCACTTGCTGAGCATCTGCTAGGTCCAGGGTTCAATTCCCAGCACTACAGAAATAGAAAATACTAAAATAAAAATCAGAGGATATGCTGTCTAAAGTTATGGCCTTTTAGTGGAACTCCAAGTAAAAAATATAACTTCTACCCTCCCTAACAAAGTTGCTATACCTGCTGGACTTGTTATCGACTCAGAATTTACGGCTTCCTGAATAAGCTCAGTACTTCCATCTCGAGCAAAATGCTCCATAATGACAGCTGTTCTAAACGCTTCGTGCATATTGACATATTTAATGATGTAACAACAATCAGGTGCTTTATTCTATTTGCTTTGTTCGAGAGAAGAGAAAATGGAAGCACAGAAAGTTGGGCAGACCATCAAGGTCCCCTAGCTGGTAAGTTCTGAAGCTGAACTCTATACTCAGTAGGCAACTGTAGAGCTTCAGGCTATAGTCAAGAGACTGCCCTGTGGGAACCCCAGGCTGGTAGCCAGCTGTTATGTTGCCTGCCTGCCTGCCTGCATGCCTGCCCACCCGCCTGCCCATCCGCCCATCCGCCCACCCGTCTGCCCACCCGCC
>PVJA010049923.1:0-13533 GCA_004027025.1 Myocastor coypus
TTTTTTTTTTCAGAACTGGGGATTGAACTCAGGACCTAGCATGTGCCAGGCAAGCGCTTATCCTACTGAGCTATCTCCCAGCCCCTAGTTATTCATAGTTTGAAGTCAGCATTTTTCTTTCTTCTTCCTTTTTTTTTGTCACAAAAGCTAAATAGCCATTTTGGGACTTGGCATGTGTGAGTTAGTACTATGTGAGAATCAAAGGAGGCTGATGGGTGAACGAGAGAGATCTCTGCTAGACTGGTTTCTGACTCCTATGAATGAGTGACCTGAAACTTAAAATCAGACTCTCCATTGCGAGCAGCATTTCTGCAAAAGGTTCACGTGAAATGGAAGATAGATACGATTCTGGTGCCTGAAAAGAAAGAAATACCACTGTATTATCTTCTGCTATGAGGATCCCACGAGCTCTCGGGAAGACTGATATTAACTTTGAGCAATAGACAAAGAAAGCCAAGGTGATCTAAGGGCAAAACCAGTGCTGATTATGCAAGAAATTAATGGGTCAAAATAGTAAAAGGAAGAAGTTAATAATTTCAAGGAATTCACACTATAAACTTTTCTAGGAGTGATAAAGAGTCTTTTTTGTTGTTTCTTTGAGACAGACCCTTGGTATGTAGTTCAGCCTGGACTGGAACTCACTCGCTTGAGGCAATCCTCCTGCATCAGCCTCCTGAGTCCTGGAATTGCAGATATGTTCCACCACACACAGCCTAGGGATAGTAAACCTGACACTGCTACCTCCATTACTACAATGAAGATAATAAGTGATCATAGTACTATGCTTGTTTATCCCTTAGGTGCCAGCCTAAGGAACTATGAGGTGTGATCACAAATATAAAGGACATTCAAATAAAAATAATTATTACAGTTCAAGATGCATTACTATTAATTCCCTCTCACAATAATCTCTCTTGCGTTAATTACATATATCCCATTATTCTTGTCACCTTCCGAAGCAGCTCTGAAACTTCTCTTTCCTGAATGTCTGTGTTCATTTTGCATAGTCCTTTCGACCTTTGGAGAGAGCCAGGAGTCTCACAGTGCCAGACCCTGTGAAGGAAGTGCCTCAAGGGGTGCACAAACCTCCCTTTCCACTGGAGGGCACTCACCAGCAGAATCACTGGGTTATTTTTTTATCTCATTTTGTAAAAACACTAATGTGTAAGTGGTTTTGTAAAAACCACTTCAGAAGCTGGCACGGTGTGCTCGTTTTGATAGCACAGAACCTAAAATAAAAAGGAAAGAAAGAAACTGGGAGAGGGGATAATGGGGTGTGTTAAAGTGAGGGAGACTGAGGACAACGTAGCTTCTACTGTAATAACTGTTTACAGTTTAACGGAGTACCATTTGTTTTGCTTAGCCTTCTTTTACTGAGAACTTTGCATATCTTGCACCCTTTAATTGGCACAAAAATTTACAGTACATATTATTACTATTATTTTCAATGAACAGTACGGGTTGAGGACACGCTACCACAGCATATGGTGTTTTGATATATTATATATTTTAAATGGAAAGAACTGGAAACAGGAAGGGCAAAGCGTTCACTTTGACCTTCCCTAACCATTTTCTCCTGGCAGTGACTTTTGAACTTTTCCCTGGAAAAGCCCAGATGGCTCTTGGGTGAGTTTCCTTCCCTACATCTAGAAGAAAGAAGAATCTTTGCTTTGACGAAACAACCATGTGCTCCACATTTGAACATCCATCCTATGCTGAACTTCTTCTACTTTATTTCCATTAGGCTATGCTATTTTTGCCTACTAAATTTCTCCATAACTCTCCCATCTTCTTCAGAGTTGCCATAAAAACATCAGGTTTATTTGTTTCTTGTGGTGGTCAATTCCTTATGAAGACTCCTGTGTCATATGAAACATTAAATGAACTTGTATGCTTTTTGTTCATTTTTTTATTTTTAGTGCTATAGGACCGTCCATTTAAGAGAGTAAAAGGATAGAACTTGTGCCTTCCCCCTCAGGAAAACCCCAACAACGTATATTTCAAGAGGCTTCTTGCTCACATAATGCTGTAAATAAAGGTCAACATCACGTTTACAACGGAAGATTGATTCTAGAGCCAGTGGTGTCATACAATGTTAGAAATCTTGAGTAATTTGACTTAAATTTTGGGTAGATATACTGGCTTTGTCAAACAGAAAGGTCAAGAACAAAAATAAAATTTCAAGCAACCAAGCCAGTGATTCTTAGCTGGAAAATTTTTACCCACCTCCTAGGGGAGATTGTTAACTGTGAGCGATATTTCCTGTCACTACAAGTGCGCCAGGTGCTATTGGCATCGAGTGGGGGCTGAAGATGGATCTGTGCAGAGCTCACAATTCAGAAGAGAACTCTGAGCATAGAATTACCTGCACAAAAATAGCTAAAGCTGCCGGGTGTGATGGCTCACGCTTGTAATCCCAGCATTCGGGAGGCTGAGGCAGGAGGATTGATGCGAGTTCCAGACCAGCCTGGGCTACAACAGTGAGCTCAAGGCCAGCCTCAACCACATAGCGAGACCCTGTCTCAAAAAAACAAAAAACAAACAAACAAACAACAAAAAAAAAATAGCTAAAGCACTTTTGAGCTACATTGAGAAGGATAACAACATAGTGTTAGAAACTAATTTTAAAAAAGGCAATAAGAAAGAACACACACGTTTCCCATCCATAAGGCAGGAAAACAGACTTTACATTGTTGCGCTCTCTCTCACGATAATGCTTGATACAGAATTCTCTGTTGCCTTGGGCACAAAATCACTGCCTCAGAACTTTCAGACTCAGGTCACCTCTGGTTCCTCTGACCTTAAGCCTGTCTTTGCTTGTATCTGAGCTCTGTGCAGCTTGAAGGTTGATGCCAGTCACTGGAAAGGCATGAAGGATAATGCCCAGAATTGGCCCCTTGGGGGTGGCAAAGCGCAAGAATCTGGAAGGACAATGAACTGAGGTCCCCAAACTCCAAGATGTACTTCCACTGTGCTGCCAGATATAGTAACAATCATAAAACTGAAGATAGACTGGCTAAAGGTTTCAAGAAGCCAACAGCACAAAATCATATTCTAAAAATGAGGTCATCGGAGTGCAGGGACCCTTGGGACTGGGCTGATGGATTGCATGGGTTGATCCTGTGGAGTGATCGCAACTGGAAGAAATTGAAGTGGTGGCCGCATGGCTGGTGCACAGATTGGGAGCGCGGAAAGAGGAAAACAGGGTGCAAATTTTTATATTCAAGTGTTTCAAAGCCATAGCAGAAAGCCAGAAAGGTCTAGTGTTAAGGTCTCTCCCACTAAGGACATCCAAGCGTTCCACCAGCAAGCTGCAATAACTTACAGCAGCAGAGATAAAGCACTAGGAAAGGGAAATGGGAAGTGGCGCTGCAATGCTGACGAGCGGGCACTGGAGGGGCAGCCCCTGTGATGCGTCTAGCAGCAAACCCAAAGGCCGAGCAAAGACTGTGGATACTCGGAAGCGTTCCGGGTGAACGCCGAGGCTCCTGCAATAACTAATCTCAGGGATGGTGTAGGAATAGCATGCGGTTTTATATCTTAGAGATGGTAAGTGCTAGGTCAGCCGGATGTTACTGCCTAAAATAAGAAAAAACGCCACAAGGGAATGTGTCTGATTATGTTGGCTTGGTCTGGTGCTGCGAGACAGGAAGTGGGCTGCCAATGTTTCATATTTTGGGGTAAGCAGAATACAGCTCCCAAGATCCCAAACATAAATCCTGGAAGCTGGAACTATTTTACCTTACGATGTCAGTATGTTACAAAGGAAGATCAAAGCATTACCTGAATTTTTTTTTAAATTTATTTTTCTTGTTTCAGAACTTTTGTTTGTTTATTTACTTATTTTTATGGTCGGCTCAGCCTGCCCTGAGGGCAGGGCTGGCACAGCATGTGCTGCCGGGGATCAAACTGCGGTCCCTGCAACCTCCTAAGCTTTCCTAAGCAGGTGCTTTAGACCACTGAGCCATCCTGCCGGGCCCCATTACCTGAATTATTTTCAGGCTCCTGATCGAAGGCTACACATCCTGGAAGCTATTCTTCCTGCTCTGGCTGTAGTGGTGCACAGAGATATAAAGAGGGAAAGATTTCACGTACTGTTGCAGCATTTGTAGCTAGAGGAAGAATGCACGACCCAATGGGGGCAGGTGCTTTTGAGATGTGGCAATACAAGACAGGTATGCTTGTCTCTAATCAGAGCCATCGGAGAGGCTGAGGCAGGAGGAGGACTACAAGGTAGAGCGCAGCCTAGGCAAATCTCTGCTTGGTAAGATCACATCTCAGAAATGAGAGAAGGGCTGAGGTGCAACTTAATGGAAAGGGCCTAGAGTCAATGTCCAGTACTGTAAAAACAAAACAAAACATAAGAGCGACATAAGGAAGAGAAGGAAGCAGACTGCTCTCGAGCTTTGAGAAAGGCATGGAGCCCTGTTCACAGTTTATAGACCAGAGAGACCCAGTCAGATTTCTAACATTCCAAACTACCGGTTAATAAATTTATCTTATTTTAAGCTTTTGAGTGTCTACTAAGCTACAAGAAACGAACATGCTTGTGTCAAGCTGGCATGACATCATCACTTGCGGAGACAAAGAATCACAGAAAATACGCGCAGACGGGTTACGGAGGTCACTGAACCTAATGTTCAGTTTAAAGAGATTTCTGAGGGCCTGGCAGGATGGCTCAGTGATCTAAAGCGCCTGCTTAGGAAAGCTTAGGCGGGTGCAGGAACCGCGGTTCAATCCCCGGCACCATATGCTGCGCCAGCCCTGCCCTCAAGGCAGGCTGAGCCGGCCATAAAAATAAATAAATAAATAAATAAATAAATAAATAAATAAACAAACAAACAAACAAACAAAAAGTTCTGAAACAAGAAAAAAAAAATAAAATAAATTCTTTAAAAAAATTAAAGAGATTTCTAGACGGCCAGCAAGATAGCTTAGCAGTCTAAGCACCTGCTTAGGCAAGAGCAGGGACTAGAGTTTGATCCTGCTGCACCACCTGCTGTAGCAGCCCTGCCCTCAGGCATGCTGGGAGGCCACAGAGATGGGCGTGGTGGCGCATGCCTGTAATTCTAGCTCTGTGGAGGCTGAAAATAGGAGGATCACTGCAAATCTAAGGTGCATAATGCAACACTGCACCAGAGACAGAGACAGAGATAGATAGATAGAGAGAGAGAGAGAGAGAGAGAGAGAGAGAGAGAGAGATCTGGTGTAAGAGTTAACTGACCTACCAAGGTATAGGAACAGACCTTGTGAGCCAAATCACTCCTCTTCTATATTATACACTTTATTTTTTTAATTCATTTTAATGAGAAAAAAAGATAAAACGCCAATGAAACAGTTCCGCAGCAGGTTAGTAGGACCGCTACAATAACGGATACATTGCATATAGTTGTCTCCATAGCATTTGTTCAGAGGATACGACACACACATGACATCTTGTCTAAACACTACTAGGACATAACTTTCTTCTCATTGAACTAAAAGTAGCTGTATGTCTATCCTAACTAGTTTGTATATACAGATACAATTTTGCTCGCTCCACAAAGGTGCTTTATTTACATCCCCCTGTTTTGCGTTACTTCTAAAGAAATGGGCTGGAAGCGAGGGCAGATGGAGATGGAGGTACCAACAGCCATGCAAAGAAAGACACAAGCGTGGGTGAGAGAGTAAATAAGCAAGCAGGAGAGAGTCAAGAAGGAAGCGGGTCTTTTCTTGGCTCACAGAAATATTCCTGTCTGTACAGAGAACATTTAAGCCGTAAGAGACAGCGGGGAAGAAAGCGAGTCAGCCCCTGCAAGCACAGGTAGAGGATGAAAAATGATCAAATGAGACATGAGGGACAAGCCCCGGCCTGCGCCTCCGCACGTTCTAAATCAGAGTGGCTTCCTTCCTGACACTGCTCCCAGAGCCAACTTCTCCTTGATGAACTAGGTGGTGAGTCTGAGAGGTGACAGCGCCGCAGACCTGCGTACCTCATTAGTCCCGTGAAGGACAGCACAGGGAGAGATCTACTTCCCCTCAGAGAAACGGTGCTGCCCTTAGAGAGCAATTCCACCTGCGCGGCTGACCTGGAGACAGACCTCTTTTCTAGTACCAAATCTCTGAGGAGAGCTGCCTTTCTTGTGACGTTCTTTATGGGCCTTCTCTCGGCGAGAAATTAAAGAGAAATATGTCGGATACACAGTCCAGGATCAAAGTATAAAACATGACTCTAATAGTTACTAATAGTGACAGGGCCACTGCAGAAACCCAGAAAACAACAAATCGTCAGGATTGAAAAGGCCACTGGTATCATCAGTCATGCTAAGTCTTTCTCTTGTTTGCTAATTAATTTCTTTTATGGTGAGGGACATACCTGAAAAATCGAGCGGCAGGCATTGTTTCAGGACCGATCCTATTTGTACAGAATGCCACCGTATTTTAGTTTTCATATCTAGTAACTATCGACCATCACTAGGAATTCGCATATAGCATAAATGGAGCGGGAATAGAAAATTCCTACTGTATGGGTTAGAGTCACATAAGAGTTGTAACTGAAAAGGGCCATTATGCTCGCTTTTAGCACAGCTTTTCAGCTCTCGTGTTCTGGCATCTACACACCTCGCCAGGTGCAGCTTCCTCAGTGGACGCGGGGGCCACGCCTCCCCTTTCTTCTCATCACAGGCTGTGCGCAGAAGGCTTCTGTCCATTGCTGTACCCCCACTCCCCTGCCCTGTGCCCCATTCCACACAAATGTCATAGAAGAGGACTTCCTGTGGCCCAAAACTTGTACTGCGACTTCATCATGATCATGATCATCATCATCATCATCTAGAAAGCTTGGAGATGTCCACACAGAGGACAAAGCACTCTCCTGGGGGAAATGTGTACCCCATTCCCTCCAAGCCCCATACATCCCCATCCTCAGGGAAGAGCTTACCACAGGAAGCTGGCATCCGAGGTGGCACGGGTGAACCATCCATCACGTGTCGAGTTTGTCACCAATTTTCGATGGGACTTTGGGGACCTAATTTGATGGAAGAGCAACGATCTTCTTCTTCCTTCTCCTAGTCAGTGATCCCTTGGTCTCTCTGACTCCCTCAATTTGGAATTGCCCATGATGGGGGTGGAGGTGATGCAAGGCTTTGCTTGTGGACTGTTTCATTTTATTTTTTCTTGCTAGTGGAGTCTAGACTTTCTGTATTCGGTTGAATCAGAGCAAGATGTCTTCTGTAAATATTATTATGATTACCTTTAAACAAAATAGTGTTTGTACCTTCATGTACTAGTTTATCTCTGCGATCGTCTTAGGATAATTTTTCTAATCCAGATTGAGTACTGTTTACCTGTGTCTTGAAGACTAAATGAAGTTTGTCCTCTATTTTTTTTTTTTTTATCTTTTCAGAAGGAGACCTTCACCAGCCATAGGTTATACAGGTTATAAATCACCATAAAATCTTGAAGAAGCAGGCCACGCCTTGTCACCGAAGTCCTCCCTCCTCCCTGTACCTTTGGGCACCTCTCCTTCACTGCCACATCTCCCAATCTGCTGAACCTGCCTGGGGTGCGGCTGCTGGTTCTGCAACCTGCGGGCCTGGTCCTGGCCACCATCCCTCAGCAGTCCCTATCAGTTTCATTCCCATTGTAATTTTAGAAACCTGAGCATAGGGAAGTTATCCGCCACAAATAGAATCACCTGTCAGAATCACCTGTCTGCCTCCTGAGCTAGAAAGCCCTTGGACTTAATGGCTTTATTACATCACTGACATTTATCCTTCAAAACCCAGAGCTTGATCATATGTCCTGCTGCAGGTCATGTATTAACCTCGTGATAGGTACCAGGACAACAGAAAAGAGAAAAAGCCAGAGTAAAGGAATAAAAGCAAGCAAGTGAAACAAAGGACCGGAGCTTGAGCCTGGCCAGGCCTTCTGACAATGGAACTGAGAGCAGAGAAGCATGCTTTTCCGCACCTCGAGCAGGCGTGTGCTGACACCAGCAGGTGCCAGCGTCGGGCCAGGCACTAAGACATGGCCCTGCCTCAGACAACGTCTATTAGTCTTTCTCTGAGACGTTGACCAGAACAGTTTTTTTCTATGTGTGAATTGTGCGCCCCATAAAGTCACGTAGGGTCCTTGCCGCAATTGGATGAGCAACTGAATGAACAGAAAGCAGGTGCGAAGGGAGAAGCTAGGGAATGAGGCAGTTAAGATCCCATCATTTAGGGAGTGACTTACTTTGTGCTCCCGTTTCCTCAGGTACAGCATACCCGTTTCCTCAGGTACAGCATAACATGTCAGGAGACTTTTTAAATATGTATTCACCTGCCGTGGTTAACGTAGTATAATGAGGGTGGGGCAGAGGAATAGTAGACTGGCCGAAACGCCAGCAGCTCTGAATCACACGAGATCGAAACTCTGCATGTGTTTTCCTTGAAATAATAACAACATCTATTTTTGCACCACTAGAATATTCTTGGTTTTGATAAAGAAATTCCGATAAAAGTGGTTTACAAGAATAAGCATTCACTAAAAATTTTACTTCGAGATTAGGCTTAAATATAGTTGCTGTTTAAACTATAACATTTCTCTCTAAGTAGATATCACTGCATAAAAAGCCCTAATAAGTTGAGCTCATTTGGCAATACAGATTTTATTTTATCTCTTACTATTTTATAAACAGAACTTTTTCTAATATATATAGATGTTCTTCTGCATATCTGGGTTCTCCACAGAAACAGAAAGAGCAGCATGTTTATTTATTTATCTAGCCATCTACTTATTTGTTGAAATTGGTTCATGAAGTGCTGGAGGCTGAAAATCCCTGAGGTCTTCAGTCGCCAAGATGAAGGCCCAGCCTTCATTCAGATATGATGCTATCCCTTCTGCTTGGAAGAGCCAGGCGTGGTAGCACATACCTCTCATCCCAGCACTCAGAGAGCCTGGGGCAGGGAGACCATTGAGAGTTTGAGTCCAGCCTGAGCTGTATGTGAGACTCTGTCTCCAAAAGAGGAGAAAGAGAGAAAGAGAGAGAGAGATAAGACAGTGTGAGAGATGATGAGAGAAAGAGAGACAGTGAGAGATAGAGAAAAGACAGAGACAGAGTCAGAGAGACAGAGATGAGACAGTGTGAGAGATGATGAGAGAGAGACAATGAGAGAGAGAGAGAGTGAGAGAGAGAGAGAGTGAGAGAGAGAGAGAGAGTTATAAGCTATAAGCTATAGTTCCTGCTTGAAATCTAGTAAGCCTGAGACCCAAGAAATGCTGATGTAACTGTGAAAGAGCACAAAACTATAGATGTTCTAGATGAAACAATCAGTGAATATCAGGTTTGCTGTTACACATAGGCCTTGACCTGGTTGAACAAGAGCCGTATTCATTAGAGAGAAAAAAATTAAATTGTTTGCTTATCCCTACACAACCTCACACACACATCCCAGAATAATGTTTGGCCAAATACATGGGCTCTTTGTGTCCCTTGCTAGCTGATACATTCAATTACAATTTACTAACTAGAATGAAATATGAAGGCCATGCAGGAAGGATGCTTCAGAACTATGCATTAGGCGTTGTTGTGGGTAAGAAATAATTTTCTGGAGGGAACCACCCCCAAAAGCATAGGCTTTTATTCTAACTTTACTTACATACTGTGTGACTTAGGCTCCCCAATGTAGGTAGGAACGACATTGATGTTTTTGTGTAGTTCTCATCCAGGGAAGCATATTTACCATTTTATTTCCACAATGAAGAAAAAATTTCTATTTCTGCCGCATTTTGTGGATATATAGGCTGTGAGAAAGCTGGCTAGTCACCTGGCTCCTGTGTAGAGTTAGGAACTGCATTCTAATGTGGCTTCCAAATGCAAAAGCTGATACCAGAGGAAGTTCTTGCACTCACATTGCAGGTTCATGGATTAACGTTTTTCCTTCTAAAGGATAATCTCACATCACTTTCTTCCTTGTGTAAGAAAGCAAGATAATTGTGCTCCTTAGTGTGTCCTCTAACTATTAGGCCCAGTTTTAATGAGCACTTGCAGTGTTCCAGGTCATTATCCTTTGCATGCAGAGGAGACCCTTTTCAAAAGAGCCGGTGCCCTCTTTATTCCAAGCAGGTGTGGAGCCCCAAGCTTTGCACACGGCCAAGGCCAAGGAGCGACATGCACGTTCTCTGATCACAGGGGAGGGAGAGGGAGGGGCATAAGGGCAGCCTCACTGCTGCGTAGCTCTTCTACCCCTCTCAGCTCCTGATTATCCCACGACTGACGTGCATTTTCAGGGACTCCCTGGCCACTTCCTTTTCTGACTAGGGTGATAGCCCAAAGTTCCATTTGGAGGTCGTTTGTTTTTTCTCACAGTGCAGTATTACAAAGTATTTGTAGTGCACAAAAAAATTAAAGTTTGAAGATATTATGCTCAATTAAGAATTAGCTAACCTGGACCAGCCAGATAGCTCAGAGGACTAAAGTACCTGATTAGGTAGAGCACAGGGACCAGGGTTTGGTCCCCTACATGGCCTGCAGGACCCGCCGCTGGGGCGTGCTGAGATAGCTACTGAGACTGGGTGTGGTAATCCCAGCATTTGGGATGTTGAAAACAGTAGGATCACTAGGAGTCTGATCTGTGTGGTGAGACCCTGTAGATCCTGTTCTAAAGACATTAAAAAATAGAAAAAGAATTTGCTAAGCCTTGAGACCAGGAAGGTGACATGCTGACCCCGTCCAGCAGCAGGCGGAATGAACTGAGCATGTAGCACAGCCCCTCCTGCAAGCGATGATTTCCTAGGCTGTGTGGAACAAGGTGGCAACAAGGACGGGTTCTTCAGTCACACTGCAAATGCTGGTTTTAGCTATTCTCCATCAGTCAGAACCTAACTCGGTTCAGTTTTGCCTTAGTTACTTCTTTTCATTGCTGGGATAAAACACCTGACACAAAAAGTTCAAGGACACAAGGCTTTTTTGACTCCCAGTGTTGTATGTTGTGATCTAGTGCTGGAAGAAACGATGAGAAGACCCGATGAACGCAGCTTCGGAGGTCTCGCTGAGCTCTGTCTCTCTGGAGGTGAGCCCAGAACTCCAGAAGCATCCCTTTTTTATTTAGGTCATACAATAGAAGGATTTCAAGGAGAGGAGATAATCGCCAATGTCTCAAGTAAGGTTGGAGACTTCAATCAGGATAAGCTGTTTCACCAATGTCTCAAGTGAGGGCGGAGACATCCTTTAGGAGAAGCTGTTACTGCCTTTTTAAATCTTAGTTTTCTTAAATCCCTAAGTAACAGATTACAAGCACCCTAAGGTTTGTTTATTGTTCTTCGCTTCCTTGAGATGCCAGTTTCTTATCTCTACACCCAGTGTTTGTTGAGGCCTCAGTTCATGGCTGCAAGGCAAAAGAGCAGGCAGAGGGGCATCACAAAGGACAAATAGCTCACAGTGGGTGGGAAGAAGACAGCAAGGCAGCAATGGAGCAAAGGAACGAGGCAGCAAGCACCGAGCCACCGCAGGCATCTCTGCTCCTGCATCCGATTAGGTCCCAGCTGCCCACCTTGGCATGGGGAGCGCTCACAGTCCTGGGGCAGGCGCCTTCCCAATATCTATACTCAGAATAAAGCCAAGCCCATCAGCCAAGTCGCTTAGTCATCACAACACCCTGGATCCCAGAATTGCACACTCTAGCCTCCACTACTTCTAAGAAAGTCACACCTGTGAGTGCATGAGGTTTTCGGGAGACAGCTAGGCAAAAGCCTCAACATGTTACTTAGAAATCATATCGATTCATGGACATATCAGCATGAGGAACTGCTTCAACACGCTCTTAGGCCGCTAGCTTCCCTCTTCAGTGCCTGCAAGCTCGGTACCCCCTGCCATCATATTTGTGCAAATTAGATCATAGCACAGTGCCAAAAATATCGCTACACAATTTTGTCCCGTCGTATCTTTAGACTAGTTGGTTTTTCTGTCGGTTTCATATTTGAAGTGACTTATTTTAAATACTGAAGTCTGTTTTAGAAATGGTGAACGTCAATTTTACCAAACTCCTAGACGTTATACTGAGAACCTGTTGTAACTAATTCATTGGTCTTGTGTTTCTTAAAAACGTTGTCTCTTATGAGTGTCCCTGTTTTTATAATGATTACAGTTAATTTACTGAGAATCACGGACTTGGTTGAAGTCTCTTCTGACATCTCTTTATGCAAACAGTGGCAAGGTCAAATGAAATCAGTGGCTAATATTATCAGAGGATGTCACATTACATAACTTAAAAATCAAATTCATTTGCACCTATTACAAATAGTCCCATCACCTGTCTCGTTAAATAAGCTTCACGCCATGTCATGACGTTATACTTACAGGAGACACCTCGAAGGAAAGCCTAGGATATGTGGGGCTATTCTCATGGCCATCCATCTTTATAATGACCAATCAGAGCCCCTTCAAAAAGAATATACCTGGCATGGCATAATTCCAAAGCACTGGCTTCTCTATAACACCCTTTGAAAGGCATTAATATGAACGTTACGCTAATTTTTCTCCTTCTGACCTACAGTTTAAATTCCTTGAGGATTTTCAAGAGGCTATTCTTTCATTAAACTATTTCACAAAGCAAAGTTAACTTCATTTTTTTATTTTATTAGGAGAAATCAATTCAAAACTAATTTCAAAAATAGATCAGTACAATCTGTTCCATAATTGTATTTCCATTTAAGTATGAGTTGAGGCATCCTGATTTAAAGTTGGTTTCTCTCTATTTGATATTTACAATAGACTCATTCATATTAGATGTAGTAAATTTCAGGAAATTACACTGTTATTTATTTTATTGTCTGTCATAAAGAATAATGATTACATAAAGGTTTTACAACTATTCAGACACTCAGTATATAATTATTGTTAATTGTCTTAATTGTTACTTCTAAAACCTGTATTTTGCTTAGAAGCAAGTACAAAAAAATATCATAAATTTCCCTCTGCACACAATCAAGTATTTTAGCACTTGTGGCTACAGTTTTTAGTGAAATATTGAAAATATGAAAAATATAAGCACTTTAAAATATTTAAGGTAAACGTTTACTGGTGGAGCCTTCTGATAGTCCTGTAGATGAGACAAAGTTCACCTCAGACATGGGGTGGTACAGCTTTTCAAATCAGAAACGTAGAAAGCATGAAAACAAATATTAGTAAGTAAAGGATAATGATACTTACAAAAATTTTGTGAGGAAAGAAATTATTAGTTATTCATAGAAGTGGTAAAACTCAAACATTGTGTTTAAGAAAATGTGGAATTTCAAGAATTCTATAAATTTAATTTCACAAGAATGTGGTTGAATGTTTTTGGAACCAACATTGAGGTTTTCACTGTAATTGTCTTATAACGCAGGTTAAAAATCTTTGACAGGGCCGGTGAGATGGATCAGCGGTCTAAAGTGCCTGCTTAGGCATCTTAGGCAAACAAACACAGGGACTACAGTTGGATCCCTGCTACCACATGCTGTGCCTGCCCCACCCCCTGGGTAGGGTGAGGTGGCCATAGCAAAAAAAAAAAAAAAAAAAAAAAAAAAAAAAAA
>PVJA010049924.1:0-13503 GCA_004027025.1 Myocastor coypus
CTTCTTCTTCTTCTTCTTCTTCTTCTTCTTCTTCTTCTTCTTCTTCTTCTTCTTCTTCTTCTTCTTCTTCTTCTTCTTCTTCCTCCTCCTCTTCCTCTTCCTCTTCACTTTTTATTTATATTATGGCCAGTTTAGCCTGCCCTGGGGGTGGGGCTGGCACAGCATGTGGTGCTGGGAATCAAATCTCGGTCCCTATGGTTTCCTAAGCTTGCTTAAGCAGGTGCTTTAGGCCACTGAGCTATCTCACCAGCCCTAAGAATTGGCTTTTGAGTGAAAACCAGAAGAACTTGTTACAAACTTGTGAGATTCTTTCCACTATCCCCGACAGATATTTTCCCCAGAAATCTCTTGTATATCAGATTCCAGGATAGCATCTGCACCTTGAAGTACAGGAGTTGCTGAAAGGAAGTATTTACTAATATTATTTTGTGGAGGAATACATACATATGTTTACCAAAATACCTTTAAAGAGTGTTCATAGTACTTTTATTTTTTTATTTTTATTTTATTATTATTATTTTTTTTGTCTTTTTGAGACAGGGTCTTGCTATGCAGTTGAGGCTGGTCCTGAGCTCACTTTCGTAGCCCAGGCTGGTCTCGAACTCGCATCAATCCTCCTGCCTCAGCCTCCCGAGTGCTGGGATTACAGGTGTGAGCCACCACGCCCGGCCATAGTACTTTTATTCACCATAGCTAAAATTGGAACAGATGCCCATCAACAAGAGAATAGTAAATTGTAGTTATTCATATTATTGCCTATAACACAGTAATGATAGAACCTTTGTTTGTTTATTCACTCATTTTTATGGCCAGCTCAGCCTGCCCCGACGGCAGGGCTGGCGCAGCATGTGGTGCCGAGGATCGAACCACGGTCCCTGAAGCCGCCCAAGTTTTCCCAAGCAGGCGCTTTAGACCACTGAGCCATCCCGCGGGCCCAACACAGTAATGATAAAAAATGCAATTGCAATGTACAATGACATGTATAAACCCCATAGATACAATAATGCGTGAAAGAAGACAGATGATCAATAGATCTCATTAGCTGAGTAAAGAAAGGAATTCAGCTGGAGTTTAAAGGACAAAAGGTGGATTTAGGATTATGAAAACTATTAGAGGGTTGGAGCAGAAATCTTAGTGAGGCCTGTGCTAGGCAGCCCTAAATCCTCTCTCCCAGATTCATGCCTTGTCTCATGCTATCTTTTTTTTTTCTTTTTTTTTTTTGAGTCAGGGCTGGACCTCGGGTTTCTCTTTTTAACAGAGTGGGTAAAAGGGATGAAATACCCCTTCCGAGATTAGGTCACACACGAAAGAAAGATTGTGATCTCTCTTCTATTTCTTCTTCCCTTCCTGTCCTCTCCTTTTCCTCTTCCTTTTTGTCTTCATTCCCCTCCTTTTCTTCCTCCTCCCTCTATCCCTTCTCCTCCTTTACCGCCTTTCTCTGAGCCACAACCTCATCTATTCTAGGCAAGCGCTCTACACTGGAGACATCTCAGCCTTCTCTTCTTCGTTGTTCCCTCCCCTTCTGGGAGTAGGAGCTGCTGCTTACGGAAAGCTGCAAGTGGCAGGAGTGATGTCTCTAGCCCACAGCAGAGGCGCCCTGGAGCCTGCCAACTGCTGTATGAGTGAGCTTGAAAGGTGATTCTCAGCCCTGAGATGACTCCAGGCCAGGCTGCCACATGATTGCCTGAGCCCTGGGATCCAGAATTGCACCCAACGTTCTGACCTATAGAAACTGTGAGGAATTGCTCCTTTTCAACTGCAAAGTTTGGGGGCAATTTGTTACCTAACCATAGAAACTAATACAAAGACATTGCTTATTATTCAAAACTATTATAGAAAACCCCTGATTCAATTCAAGAGCTACAACTAAGGAAAAAACACCTAACAAGCTTCAAGAACAAGATGACTCTTCCTAGCAAGATTTACTACGTGTTTTTCTTAGTTTGGCCACCAGGAATAGAAACAATATGGCTCGACTTTAATAACTGTGCAAAGCCCTGATGGCCTGCTTATGTGTGTTCCTATTCCTGGCCTTTCATTTCACTCTGATTTGTCTTCTTCTTCTTTTTTTTTTTGTCCTGATTTTTTTTAGTTCATCTTTATGTTTTTGTATATCGTTTGGATTATGTTAAGCTATCTTAAATTTAGCTTACAGAGATGTGAGGTATTCACGAATCACTTTAAAACTTTTTTTTGTTAATTTAATTTTTTTTTTCTTGTATCAGAACTTTTGTTTGTTTATTTATTTTTATGGTCGGCTCAGCCTGCCCTGAGGGCAGGGCTGGCGCAGCATGTTGTGCTGGGGATCCGGGATCGAACCGTGGTCCCTGCAGCCGCCTAAGCTTTCCTAAGGAGGCGCTTTAGACCACTGAACCATCCTGCCAGGCAAAACTTTTTTTTAAAACTTAAAAATACGTCTTGCACATTCGAGAAGAACGTTTTGCACATGTTGAACACGCGGTGCCTGGGGGTGGGGCTGGGAGAGGTCATGTCAAGGAAGCACAGTTGTGGAGCTGTGGGAATAGTTCATTTGGATTGGGTCAGAAATATCAAATGATAATGACGAAAAAGAGAAAAAGCGATCGATTGTCGCCATGGGGCACAGGGCTTGCTCAGTCACGCACTGTGGCATCGTTCAAGTGTATTTATTGCCCCAGAACCCCAAGGTCTTTCCCCGCCACCTTCTCCACCCGTTTCCTTCTGGCTCCGCCCCTTGGGTGCTGGCTCTGCCCCGCCCCTGCCTCAGGCCCCGCCCCGGCTCGCTCCGCCACCTTGCCCCGCCCGCTTCATTTTTCCAGTTTGGGCCCTTTCCTTCCCAACCCTGGCTTCGCCCTTCGCGCGCCTCACCACCTCTCTCCTCCCCGCCCCTATTCGCCCTAGCCCCTTCTCTTCCTAGGCGTTGGCCCCCTGCTCTGGGCGCGCACCACGCCGCCCCGCCCCTCTCCTCCCTAGTCCCGCCCCTCCCTTTCGTGGCCCCGCCCCCACCCGCCGCCGGGCCTCCGTCCGTTGCACGCCCCTCCCTCCCTCCCTCCGCGCCCGCGCGCGCCTTCCCGGCTGTGTCAGGCGCACTCCCTTCGGGGCGGTTGGGCCGCGCGCTTGTGGGGCGGGGCTCGGCGGAGGCGACCGAGCCAATGGGGCGCGGCGGCGGCGGTGGCGGCGGAGGCGGTGGCGGTAGCGGCGGCGGCTGGGTCGGGCCCCGACGGGCGGCGGCAGCTGAGGTGGAGGCGGTGGGCGGCAGCAGCGGCGGCGGCGGCGGCGGCGGCGGCGGCGGCGGCGGCGGCGGGAAGATGGCGGCGCCCGTGCTGCTGAGAGTGTCTGTGCCGCGCTGGGAGCGGGTGGCGCGGTGCGCCGTGTGCGCCGCGGGGATCCTGCTGTCCATCTACGCCTACCACGTGGAGCGAGAGAAGGAGCGCGACCCGGAGCACCGGGCCCTGTGCGACCTGGGGCCCTGGGTGAGGTGCTCGGCCGCCCTCGTCTCCAGGTAGCGCGGCGTGGGGTTGGGGGTGCGGCGGGGGGCGGCGGCCTCGGGGCGGGGAGGCCGGGAGCGCTGAGGTGGCAGCGGAGGCCGCGAGGCCAGGCGGCCGGGCCGGGGCGCGAGGCAGGGGGCGGGCCCGGCCGGGTTGACAAGCTCCGGGCCCCGGCGGGGCGCAGGTTCGGAAGCCGGGAGCCGGGGGAGCGTCCTGGTCGCCCCCGCTCAGACCAAGCTTGGGGCTCCACTCCCCCGCCTTCCTGCCGCCCGCACAGGTGTTTCCGTGCGGCGCAGGCCTCTTTGTACTAGGGAACCCGTAGATTTCTAGAGTCGGGGACACTCACGGGCGTCACTAATCTCGCCCCGCTCTGGCAGAAGACACCCATGCTTAACAGCTTATTTCTTGGGTTCCCTCTGTAGATTTCAGTGAGCCCAAGAAGGGGACAATGGCTAGAGTTTGAGCCTGGTTTAAGTTTGAGTAAACGATGCGTATGTTATGTGCAGTGATGGTATTTTAAGCATTAGGATGAGTTTGAAATGTTAATTGGTAGAATGGGATACCCATAAAAGATTTTAAAATGTACTTGGGTAAGCTGTTTTGTCTTACTGGTCAATTTAGACTTTTAAAAGATGTAATTGTTTTGTCTGCTACATTTTACCTTAGTGCGTTAACTTTTTGTAGGTAAGTTACTTTGAAGAAAAGTATTTCATGTTTATGGGGGCTGTTTTTTGAGGGAGGGTACTGCAAGTGAAAGTGATGACTTAAAATTGTGAAACGGTTGATTTAAATGATGTGATCATTTGTAAACAGTAATTACATTTAAGCAGTGTTTTCCCCTCCCGTTCCTCGTTATGTTACTAGGTAGACAAATATATATAACCCATTAGTTTATTTTGAACAACATAGTGATGATTACATGAACAAGAAATGGAAGTTTTACTCTGTATACAAACTCCAAGCTGCTTTTTCATGAACACGGTACGGTACTCTGTCTCACTCTTTTTAGTGGTACCAGGGATTGAACTGAGGACCTTACCCTTGCCTGGCAAGCACTTATTCCACTGAGCTATCTCCCTGGCCCCTCATTGGCTTTCAAACTAACTTCTGTAGCTTTTTAGCAGGAAAATAGTTATCATTATGACTGCTTCACACATTTTTAGAAATGTATTTATAAGGTAGATACCAGATTACACTGCAGAATACATCAGGGTGACAAACTCATTTGTTGGTTATTTTGTATCATGTTGCCTTACTAGAACCTTAGGAACTCTTGGACAACCACTTGTGTCTTATCCATACATTTTCATGTTACTTTCCACTTTAGAAAGAACTTTGAACCTTAAAAGTACCATGTAACAAAAATTAGGTGAATGAGTAAGTATGTGATCAAGAGACTGCAGCTGTGTCCGAAGTATCAAATTATAAAAGTAATTATAGATACTAGTTTCATGTGAAACTTAGGCAGAACTATTACCAATTGTAGATTTTTTTAAGGGAACATGTAGTGTATAAAAAATTTAATGCTACACTTAGTTTGACATATAAACTTTATTATATATTTAAGTTCTTAAAGTGGACTTTTGTTCTGTTGAGACAGGGTGTCACTGTGCAGCTCAGGTAGGCCTTGAACTATGTAGCCCAAGCTGTCCTCAAACTCATACTGATAGCAATCCTCCTGCCTGAACCTGCTGAGTGCTGGAATTATAGGCATGTACCACCACTCCTGGTCATTTTTCTTTTAAAAAGGGTTTTGCTGAATGTGGTGATGCACACCTGTAATCCCAACATTTGGGAGGTTGAGGTACAAGGATCACTCTTGAGTTCAAGGCCAGCTAAGCTATATAGTCAGACTCTGTTGTAAAAAAAACAAAAACAAAGATATTTTGAGTCATGTAATAAGTATAGACTAGTTACAGTTATGTATACTGCAAGAACCAGGTTTCCATCCTATTTGTACTCTTTAATAAAGCACATAGCTGGGTGTGTGATGTACAGCTTTAACCCCAACACTTGGAAGGCTGAGGTAGGAGAATTGTCCTGAGTTTCAGGCGAGGCTGAATTGCAATGAGACCCTGTCTTAAACAAACATCTCACAATAAAATAATATTAAATAACTAAGGTATTAGAAGTACCTGAAAGTATAATTTAGATGGAAATTAACCTGTATCCCTTCATAGTTTTAAATTGTGAATTTAAGAAATTGTGAGTGAACTACTGTATATAGCAGTGTACATAAAATAGTTTAAATCTGATGCTTGCCACAGGATAGGTAAGAGACGACAAATCATGCTAATAAGAGGAGAATTAGTTTACTTGCCATATGTATAAAGAGAGAAATTTGGGGATTAAAGCAGCCTAAATCCAAATTATAGACTGATTTTTTTTTTTGAAATGGGTGGAGTAAGCATCAGTAAATATCCTTATTTTGTCAAGTGAAAAAGCCTTTCAATGAAAGCAGGTTAATGAAGTTAATGTCTTTGTTGTTTGAGGGGCCAGGGAGATAAATCAATAGAATAAGCGCTTCCCTGGCAAGCACAGAGTCCTGAGTTCAATTCCCAGCAAATAAATAAATAAATAAATAAATAAATAAATAAATAAAATTTAAAAATAAAGAAGACTGAAGTTAAAGAATTTAAAAAGGACATGTTAGGGGCTGGGGAGATAGCTCCGAGGCACAAGTGCCTGCTGGGCAAGTGCAAGGTTGTGAGTTCGAACCCTGGTCCCACAAAAAAAAAAAAATAAAAAGGACATGTTTTTGTTGTTTGGTTATTGATCCCCACATAGCAGTAGTAGTGAGAGATGTGACTTTTAGCAAAAGAAAGTTAGAGCTCCAGAATTAGAGTTAAAGGTAAAGAATGAGAATAGTTAATAGGTGAAAATGATTTGAGGAAAGTCTTCTTCTAAGATGTAGTGTTAATGCATGATTTTAGGTTGCTGAAGCTTACTATATTCTCATTTTTTTTATTTGGAAGTTTCCTAATTGAAATAGAGTAAGGTACAGGTTAAGGTGACACTCTTGAGGGAAGTGTATGTCCCTGTATAAAGGCATTTAGTATTTTGAGAGGCATAATTATATAAGAGTACTTCTAGACTTTTAGATTTCACGAGAACTGTTTCTATTCTTCCCTAAATTTGAAAACTGGAATAGATTACCAGTTTAAAAACATTCTACTAAGTATAACCAATAAAACACCCACAACGGAAACTTATACCACTGTGTATGGCCACCATCATTTCATTTAAAATTGGGCATTATAGGTCAGTTTGAAATAACTTCAGAATAAAAGATGATTAAGTTGAGTCATTTAGCTTTGTTGAGTTTATTTTCATGTGTTGATTTCTCCCTGGTTTTCCATAAATTGATGAAAACTCTGCTGTAAGTCTGCACCTGTCTGACAGTCACCATTAAGTAAGTACTTCTGGCCACTCACGTTGATGCACTGGACCGAAATCTGAAGGATCTGGCTTCTAATTCTGCCCCTTAGATGTATGGCCTCAAACCAATCACTTATCTCCATAGAACCTCAGTTTCTGCTGAATGTTAAGTAGGGATACTAGTCTTGAGTGGTGGATAACACCTGTAATCCCAGAACTCAGGGAAGCTGAGGCAGGAGGATCATTTTTTATTTTATTTTATTTTAATACTATGGCCAGCTCAAGCCTGCCCTGGGGTTGGGGCTGGCACAGCAGGTGGTGCCGGGGATCAAACGGTGTTCCCTGCAGTTGCCTAAGCTTTCCTAAGCAGGCTTTAGACCACTGAGCCATCTTGTCGGCCCAAAGGCAGGAAGATCTTTGGGAGTTTGAGATCAGCCTGGGCTACAAAGTGAGCTCACAGCCAGCCTGAGCTGCATAGCAAGGCCCTGTCTCAAAAAGACCAAAAAAAAAAAAAAAAAGAAAAAGGGGGAGGGGGACAGGGATACTAAAGCCTACTCTGCTAGAAATTGTAAAGATGAAGGGCTGGCAAGATAGCTCAGCAGACTAAGCCCCTGCTTTGGCAAGCACAGGGACTCCGTTCACCCTTGGCTGTACATGCTGTGCCAACCTGCCTCCTCAGATCTGCTGAGCCTACAACCGAGTCCGGATGTGGTGGTGCATGCCTGTAATCTCAGCACTGGGGAGGCTGCAAACTGGAGTGTCACTCTGAGTCCAAACTGCCTAGTGCAGTGGTTCTCAACCTTTCTAATGCCATGACTCCGCAGTACATTCCATGTTGTGGTGACCCCAAACCAAAAAATAGTTTTGGTGGCTACTTCAAAACTGTAATTCCAAATATATAATATTTTCCGATGGCTTTAGATGACCCCTGTGTTTTGGTCATTTGACCCCCGCCAGGGTTGCGACCCACAGGTTGAGAACCACTGACCTAGTGAGATCCTGTACCAAATACATAAATGAAAAAAAGAAAAAATAAAAAAAACATTAAAAATGAAACCTGAATTTACCTAATGTAAGTTATATCTCATTGTAGCTGTTACCATTGACTGGAGAGCTTACTTTTTTTTTTTTTTTTTTGCAGTGATTAATAATAAATGCCTCCCCCCATACCCCCATGGGGATGGGATTCGAACTCATGACCTTGCACTTGCCAGGCAGGCACTTATGCCAAAGAACCATCTCCCCAGCCCTAATAAATGCCTTTAAGTAGAATACTTTCCTTGTTTTACAGAGAGTTGTTTATATATCAAACATGAATTATTTTAGTATATTTTATTGTTTATTCCATAACAATGACATCAAGTCTTAAAAGTCCATTCATATCCCCCCCCCCTTTTTTTGAGACAAGAGATTTGCTTGCTTTCATTCATTCATTTGTCTTTTTGAGACAGGGTCTCTGCTATGCAGTTCAGGCTGGTCTTGCGCTCACTTTTGTAGCCCAGATTGGTCTCAAACTCACGCTGATCCTCCTGCCTCAGTCTCCCAAGTACTGGGATTACAGAGATTTTCTGTACAGTTCAGGTAGGACTTGTACTCACTTTGTGACCCGGGTAGCCTTGAAATCACAGTGATTTTCCTGCCTCAGCCTCCTGGGTGCTGGGATTAAGGGCCTGTACCATCCACTTTTTTGTGGGGAGGGAGGGCTGTACCACTAAAAGCCTGCTGAAACCATTTGAGAAAGTACAAGAGAAAATGACATGCAGAATATTCTTTGTAAGCATTCTCTTTTATTAGACCCCCATAATAAATTTTACTAGCCTCCCTCTAAGAAGGATTTCTGTATAAGAGAGTATAAATGTTGAAGGATTAATAGGCTTGACAAGCTGGGGAGATAGCTTAGCAGTCTCAGCACCTGCCTGGTAAGCCCAAGGACCTGGGATCAATCCCTATTCTGCATGCTGTGCTGCTGTGCTGGCCACCAAAACCAAGAGTGGTGGTGCGCCCCTCTAATCCTAATGCTGGGGAGGCTGAGACAGGAGGATCACTATGTGTCTGAGCTTTGTAGTAAGACCCTGTACCAAATAAATAAAAGACTTAAATTTTTTAATAGGCTTGACAGTTTTATAAAACTCAATAGTATTAGAAAATAAATTCTGAACAGCTTTCTCATTCTTTGATTTACAGTGTCAGACTTAGACCTCTCCCATATCTTAAAAAACAACCACCTCTTTATTACTCATCCTCCACTGAAACATAGTACAGTATTAGCATTAGAAAATAATCTTAGAATTTTTACTTACTTAGTCTACCTGAGACTCAGGTTTTGAGGCTACCCCAGGGTAGCGCAGGTAGTGACAGATTGACATTAGAAGCCTGGCTTCCAGAATACTTGTTTTAGAGCTGTTCCACCAATCCAGGTTTTAAATTCTTGCCTGGATAATGCATCCCTTGCTTCAGCTTTGAAAGATAAGATAGCTGTATAGTGAGAAGTCTCTATGTATCTTGCCCTGGACAGGTACTTTGCCCTTTGCCTAGACATACATGGAGCTTGCATTTACAAGCATGAAAATCACCATATGATTCTTACCATTAAGAATATATACATGTATATATATACTTACATATACTATATGTACACCTTACATGTTATATATGTATATATATAACACATATATAGTATAAAGGTATACATTCTGGCCTATGGCTTGCTATTTTATCACCATCATACTTTTAAGTGCTTGTATTCATATTTAATGCAATGTGAGTAATTGCTAGTGTGTGAAAGAACATTTGTTCTGATAGTTTGAATAATTCTCCTGAGTTTAAGAAATGTTTGCTCCTACCATTTTTGATTGGTACAGAAGTTTCCTAAGCAGTATGAATTCAGTCTAAGAAGTAAAGATAAATACTAATACTAAAAGGTAATCCTTACTATGTACTAGCAGTGTTCTGAATGCTTTACATATATTGTAACAATCCAATAAGATAGGTGACTTAACCATTTATAGATAAGAAAACAAAAAAAAAAAAAAAAAAGAAAACAGCACACAGAATGTAAATGAACTATGATCCAGGTAGTCCAGTAGTTGAGGTTTAATTCTAAGCCAGGTCAGCTGGCTGAAGAGTTCAAGCTTTTTACCACCACTTTTAATTCATTGAGATCTGATACTGATATAATGATACCTGTAACAGCCAAACTAAAAAACTATTGTGCTATTTGTATAAAAATGTATGACAAAGCCGGGCGTGGTGGCGCACGCCTGTAATCCCAGCACTCGGGAGGCTGAGGCAAGAGGATTGGTGCGAGTTTGAGACCAGCCTGGGCTACAAAAGTGAGCTCAAAGCCAGTCTGAACTGCATAGTGAAACCCTGTCTCAAAAAGACAAAAAAAAAAAAAAAAAAAAAAAAAAAAAAAAAAAAAGTATGACAAAATTACCTGGGGTTTGTATTCTAGTTTTTACCTGTTTTGAGCAGTCTTTTTTTTGTAAAACAGACATTTCTGTGAAGGCATGGTATTTAAGAAGTTCAGACAGTGTTTGCCTTCTAAGCCCAAACCTGTGAAGCTGGCATTTGTCACACTTTTGGTTTGTGGGCATGCAGTGGGTGAACCAACTGTCATGAGAACAAGGGATGCATATAGGTGCCTGCGGGTAGTGAGAAGAGGAAAATGTGAGTCTAAAGTTGTTGGGACCTAGTGCAGGCGGAGAGCCAGAAAATGGGACCTCTGGGTTGTGATGCTGGGTAAATCCTTATGCAGGACTAGGAACCAAAGCGGGATCATTTCCAGGGTGATTAGAAAGCACTTCGGGGAACAGCTCAAGGAAGGAGTGAATGGGTCAGAAACTGGCCATTAGAAAAGAAGAATAAGTGGTCCTGTTTGAACATCCCATAGGCAATTCTGACTCAGTAAAGCACTTGAATCTAGAGCCTGGACAGAGAAATTTAAAATGAAGCATTCTTATTTTTTTTTTTTTTGTCTTTTTGAGACAGGGTCTCGCTATGCAGTTCAGGCTAGCCTTGAGCTCACTTTTGTAGCCCAGGCTGGTCTCAAACTCACATTGATCCTCCTGCCTCAGCCTCTCGAGTGCTGGGATTACAGGCGTGAGCCACCACACCTGGCAAAATGAAGCATTCTTTTACACTGTGTTCTTGTAAGCCTAGATAAAACTTTAGCACTGATCCTTGGGCTTTTCTTCAGAAAAGTGCTTGCATTAGATTGTTCTAGACTTGTTACCATACTATTCCAGTTTTCAAATTTGTTCCTTGGAATCCTTGTCAGTGAGACAGAGATTTTATAAGCATTTGATTTCATATTTTTTTAAAGAATTATTTTTAATTTTATTATTTTTTTTCTTATTTCACAACTTTTGTTTGTTTGCTTATTTATTTTTATGGCCGGCTCAGCCTGCCCTCAGGGCAGGGCTGGCGCAGCATGCGGTCCCTGCAGCTGCCTGCAGGCACTTTAGACCACTGAGCCATCCTGCCGGGCCCCTGATTTCATATTTTAACATCTTAAGATTTACTTATTTATTTTGAGACAAGGTCTCACTGTGCAGTTGAAGTTTGCCTTGAGCTCACTTTGCAGCTGGGGAAGGCCTCAGACTCACAACAATCCTTCTGCCTCAACCTCCCAAGTGCTGCGATAACAAGCATGTACCACCATGCCTGACCATCTTAAACTTTTTTTTTGTCTTTTTGAGACAAGGTCTCACTGTGCAGTTCAAGCTGGCATTGAACTCACTTTTGTAGCCCAGGCTAGTCTTGAACTCACACTAATTCTCCTTCCTCAGCCTCCCAAGTGCTGGGATTACAGGTGTGTGCCACCACACCCGGCTTAAACTTTAAAATACTTAAAACATTTATATATATTCAGAGGTTTGACTGTGCTAAATTTTAATATATTGGAGACCACTGATTTGCATTTATATCAAGAGGGTTAATGCTGAGTGAATAAAAAGCCCCTGTCTAAAAAGATTATGTGCTGTCTTATTGTATTTATGTAATGTTAGAATAACAGGACTCTAGATGGAGAACAGGACAGTGCTTGCTGGTAGTAATGGGAGGGGAGAAAGTACAAAAGACCATTTATAGTTGAATCAGGTACTTCTGGAGGCTGCACAATCAAAATAAAATAAGTTTGACTGTACCAGTCATCCAGAATTTAGAGTTTGTGTTCAGAAGAGCTCTGTTTTCACTGTATGTGTTATAAATCTGAGCTTTAAAATATATATATATAAGTATATATAGTATGTATATATAATATATAAGCTCCACATATAATTTCATTTGGGAAAGTAATTCAGTTTTTTAATCTTGTTTTTTTAGACAGTCTCACTGTGTTGTCTGGGCTTCTCTTGGATTCACTGTGGAGTTCAGGTTGACCTAGAACTCTTGGCAGTCCTGCTTCAGCTTCCTGAGTGCTATTGACATCTCAGCTAGTGTAATTTCAAGGGCACAATTGTTGCTATTTAAGATTAATTGATTTTTTTTTTTTTGTTTTGTTTTTAAGAAATCATTGTACTTGAGATGGAAAATAATGGGGCTAGGGAGATAGCTCAGTGGCATAAGCACCTGACTGGCATGTACTAGTTCAATACGTGGTACTAAAAAAAAAAAAGTAAAATAATGGAAAGTCTATGACAAAATGAAAAGTTAAAGTGGGTGGTTAGCTCATCTCCACTTTGTTTATTTTTATGGCTGGCTCAGCCTGCCGAGGGCAGGGTTGGCGCAGTATGTAGTGCTGCGGATTGAACCGTGGTCCTGCAGCTGCCTAAGCTTTCCTAAGCAGGTGCTTTAGACTACTGAGCCATCCTGCCAGGCCCTCATCTCCACTTTGTTCAGTGTTTTTTTCTCTATATTGTGTTGGTACTTAAGATCACAAAATCTATAGAGTCAAACAGGGTTGAATTCTTGGTCCCATTCCTCCTCCCTCTTTTGTCTCTGTGTCCTTCAGGAGGAGAGTGAGAATAGTAGTAACTCAGGGTTTCTATGAATATGAAGTACACTGTACCTGTGCACATCTTGGAATAGTGCCTGGCCTTAGGGTGCTTATAAGCTTGGTTGGTAGCTGCTTTACAGCATGACTGAAGTCATAGTATACAGATTTTTCCTCCCTCATCTAACATACCACAGCTATTTTCCCATGTCGTTAAAAATTCTACTGGTGATGTTAGGATGACAGGAGGCTTGTACCCTCCCAGTACTGGACATTCTCATTTTCTACATCTTTGCCAATTTGGTATGTGAAAAATGTCATCTGGTCATTTTGATTTGCATTTCCTCCTCTCTAGGCCTTGGCAAGGCTTAGCAAGATTCATGTGTTCTGTTTGAGTTTCAGTTTGTTTCTTTGCGCCTCTTACTTGCTTAGAGCTTAAATTGTTCATACTCGTTTAAACAAATTCTTTATATATTTCAAAGTTATGCATATTTTATTTATTTATTTATTTATTTATTTATTTATTTTTATTTTTTTTTTTTAAGGAATAAAAGGTTTATTTAGCTCAGTTACTGGAGGTTTCAGTCCATATTCGGCTGGCCCAAGGCTGAGAGGAACAGAGCAGAGAGAATCCAGTTCATGGCGGCAGAACAGCAACAAAATGGTGGCAGAGTGCATATTTTATTTTTATAGTGAATAGTTTTTTTGTTTTTTTTTTTTTTT
>PVJA010049925.1:0-13522 GCA_004027025.1 Myocastor coypus
CATAACTAGTTGACTTTATTTTTTATTTATTTATTTTATTTATTTTTTTTTTTGTCTTTTTGAGACAGGGTCTCAATATGCAGTTGAGGCTGGCCTTGAGCTCACTTTTGTAGCCCAGGCTGGTCTCGAACTCTCACCAATCCTCCTGCCTCAGCCTCCCGAGTGCTGGGATTACAGGTGTGCGCCACCACGCCCGGCTAATAACTAGTTGACTTTAAACAATATGCCAATGCAACTTAATGGGGAAGAATAATCTTTCCAAGAGTGGTACTGGAAGACTGGATATTCATATGCCAAAAAATTAACTTTGACTCTGCTTCAATTTATACAGAAAAATGATGAGAAATTATCACAAATACAAAAACTAAAACTATAGAACTTCTAGAAGAAAGTTAAGCGATCAGTGAGATAAAGACTGTGATGGGATATTTTTTCATAGACAGACAGAAAGACACACACACACACACACACACACACACACGCTGTGCGCGTGCCCCCCCCCTGCCCCCACAGAATCCAAAGCCTTCACACTGAACAGCATCTTCAGTGAGACCCAGAAAGAAATATTAGGCAGCTGGGAAACATACTTGAGTAAAGCAAGATAAACCCTGGGAAAAGGAGAACACCAAGGAAAGAAGCTCTTTGAAGTAGGCTGTGGGAAGCTGGGTGTACAGGAAGTCTTTTTTCTTAATCTCAAAGGCCTAACTAAAAATACACTCCACTGTTTCATTTTCATCCACTCAGCAAAATAGCTGCATTTAAACCCCTGAATTGGGTGCCTCCAAAGCTCCTACCTTGGGACATGGAGCCCTTCTCAGCTCGCAAGAACTTTCCCTTGTTCAAATAAACTGTACTCTAAGAGACTCCCATTTCTGTGTCTGTTAACTTCATCTTTCACCATCCTCAGGACAAGAGCCCATACAGAAAACTGGTTATATGGGACTTACTAAATTGCCTACGCTTGAACTTAAAATCCTCTAGCCTCTCAGCTTTTCTTTTCTTTTCTTTTCTTTTCTACCCAGAGTGCTGATATTATGAACATGTGCCACATCTGACCTTTTCATGCGCAATTATATAGCAGATCCACAAATGAATAAAATTGGTATATTGTTTCAAAATTAAAATCTTCAGGGACTAGGGAAGATAGCTCCTTGGCACAAGTCCCTGTTTGGCAAGTGCAAGGTGCAAGGTCGTGAGTTTGAACCCCAATCTCAAAAAAAGAAAAAAAAAAAAAATTAAAATCTTCATTATACCACTAAGAAAATCTTTTAAAAATGAATTCAGAAAACAGGAGCAAATATTCTAGTTCATAAAGGAATTATATTCATAATAAAGAATACTTACAAGCCATAATGAATTGCTCCCCCAAAACTGGAAAAAAATGTGGAAAAGAATATTCTACCAAAGATGACAAATGGCAAATATGTATGTTCAACATCATTAGTCCCAAAGAAATCACAAATTAACTACAGACTAACTAAAATTCAAAGTCAACAATACCAACTGTTATGCTTTGTGTCTGGAAGTTCCTCCAAAGTCACATGTGGCCAATGGGTATGAGTTTTTAAGGAACAGATAAATCTAGAGTCTGTGATGGATTCATAGTCCTCTGGGATTAAGGGCATGAGTGCTACACCTACCCTAGGATGAGTGGCCTGCATACAATATAAGAGAAAGAAAGAAGCTTGTCTCTCTTCCCTCGCTCTCTCTTGTTGCTTTTGCTCTTTTCTGACGGCATGCATGGTTACCCCTCTGCCATGTCACACTGCCTTAGAACCAGCCAATTATGGACTGAAACCTTTACAAACTGTGAGCTAAATAAATCTTTCCTCCTTTAACTTTGGGTGTTAGGTATTCTGTCTCAGCAATGAGAAAATTAAGACAGAATTTAATAACAAAGTGGGGTCACTGCTGTGTCTATACCTCATCATGTGGTTCAGGAGCCTTTGGAAAGGTTTGGAGATACTGACTGAAAAAGTAGAGCTGGAATGCCTTAGACAATTCTGTATGGGAGATGCTGACGAGATTTTAGGAAACCAGAATGCCAATAGAAATCCTTCAAAAAAAAAAAAAAAAAAAAAAACCCAAGCCGGGCGTGGTGGCGCATGCCTGTAATCCCAGCACTCGGGAGGCTGAGGCAGGAGGATTGGTGCGAGTTCGAGACCAGCCTGGGCTACGAAAGTGAGCTCAAGGCTAGCCTGAACTGCATAGCGAGACCCTGTCTCAAAAAAAAACAAAACAAACAAACAAACAAAAAGAAATCCTTCCTGTAGGGGCCCGGCAGGATGGCTCAGTGGTCTAAAGCGCCTGCTTGGGAAAGCTTGGGCGGCTTCAGGGACCGCGGTTCGATCCCTGGCACCACATGCTGCGTCAGCCATGCCCTCGGGGTGGGCTGAGCCAACCATAAAAATGAGTAAATAAACAAAGGTTCTGAAACAAGAGAAAAAATAAATAAAATTAAAAAAATAAAAAAGAAAGAAAGAAAGAAGGAAAGAAAGAAATCCTTCCTGTAAAGACCAGGCTGAGATTTCTGAGGGGAAGAAAAACTGCACTGGCTGTTGGACTCCAGATGATGTGCAGAAAATTTGCATTTTGCTTGTGTCAAAATCTTTGCCTGACACCAGGATTAAAGGCAGAAGACTAATCTAGTAGAAGAAATTTTAAGGCTGATTAATGTTGAAGCAGTGGTATGGCTACTGTTAGGAGCTTTTAGCCAGATATAAATTGCAAATCAAGAGCACAGAGCCTGGTAAGATACTGTGGCCAGAAAGGAAGCTCTAAGAAAGCTGTAAGCTTCAAAAGACAGAGAAGATATTAACTGTTGAGAAAGAATAGAATACCAAAGATAGCTTGAGGGAATCACAACAAGCAGGAAAACTCAACCCTTTGCAGCCTCAAAATTATAAAAGTGAAAGACTTTCTTTGAAAAGAAAGCCCCAGTAGACCATGTTCCAGAATGGGAACATCACAAGAGAATTTGTTTCTTACAATTGGATGCAAAGTGCTCAGGAATTAAGGCACTTGACCCCTACAATCGAGAGAGGGAAGCTTGGAGACTGCACCAGGGGCAGAAGACCTTGGCAAATCCACATGGTGCTGGTTTTAGGTGCATGTAGAATAGAAGAGTTGTGGGGTCAGAAAGGTTTCCACCCTAATTCTAGGAGCCTTGGGAGCCCAGGTAGTGCAACCGTGAAAGGGAAGTATATGAAGCTCAGAGTGAAGTGAAAAGTATAGTGGGCACTCCAGAAGTTTGGAGAAACCAGGAATGTGGATTATCTGAGGAAAACTACAAGGAAGGTGCAGAGTAGACTGAAGAGCTAAACCACAGGAAATACAATCACTATGAAGTACTGTAGGTACAAAACAACTCAAGGCCTTCAGAGTTCATATTTTGCCACAGATTGCCTCAGATACTACACATGGAACTACAGTATTTAATGTCTGCACATAGATTTTGAACTTGGTTTTGAAATGAAACCATCTATCTTGTGCCACTGAATATTGGAAGCATTTAACTTTCTTTTCATTTATTCAGGAGCTCACAGCTAGGAGTTTACCTTAAATCTCAAAGATGACTTGGGAATTGGATTTTTTCAGCAATGCTGAAACTCTTCAGGCATTGGGAACTCTTATGATGGAATAAATGCTTTTTGTATAAGAGGAATATACATGTCTTTAGGGGTCCAGAGCCAAGATCTAATGGTGTTATGGTTTAGGTCTAGTTGTCCCCCCAAAGCCTCATGCAATCATGGGGTGGGGACTTCTAGAGTTTGAGACTTGACTCATGACCTGCTGGGATTATATGTTTTAGTACTGAAGGGGTTATTGGTCTGAGTACAGCTGGGATTATGGGTGTGGGCTGAGGCAGAGAGCCTGAATGCAATATAAAGGGAGACAAAGAGACAGATTGGTGCTATTGCTCTGCTGCCCTGATTGGTCAGTTGACGCTGTCACCATTTTGTTGCTGTTCCACTGCCATGAACTGCTGGCCTCTGCATTGTGGCTCTGCCTTGGATTCAGCCGAGTATGGACTAAAACCTCCAGTAACTGAGCTAAACAAACCTTTCCTACCTTCATTTTAGGTGTTGGGTATTTGTCCCAGCAACAAGTAAAAAGTAACTAAGACAAATAGTTTATGTCTGGATGTCCCCTCAAAGGCTCATTCAGTCATGGGGGTGGAGTAGGGGTCTTTGGAGGCAGGTGAATCTAGAGTTGGTGATTAATTAATGGTCTAATTCTGGGACTAAAAGTATGAATATTATACACACCCTAGGACAAGTAGCCTACATACATATTAGGGATAGAAACATGCTTTTCTCTCTCTCTCTCTTCCCCCACTCTCTCCTGTTGCTTCTGCTGTTTTCTGTTGCAATGGATGGCTGCCCCTCTGCACACCACCATCCCTCAGAGCCAGCTATTACGTACTGAAATCCCTACAAACTAAACCAAATAAATCACTTTTAATTTTGGGTGCTGGATATTTTGTTTCAGTAATAAGAATAGTAACTAGGACACGAACTAGCAAATAATGAATTCTCACATATCATTACTGATGTGAAATGGATATTTTCACTTTCAAAAACAGTCTAGCAGCTTTCTTATAAAGTAGAAAGTATATATTTACCATAAAACTTAGCAATCTTATTCCCAGAAATTTTTCCTCAAGAGAAATGCTAACCAAATGTCCACACCAAAATTTATTCGCGAATCTTCCTAACCATTTTACTCAAAATACTGGCAAACTAGATATAACACAACTTTCTACCATCAGTTACACATCTGTGTAAGTTTTGGTTTGTTCTTATAATGAAATGCTATTTGGAAATAGGAATTAGCCACTAAAACATGAAACAAATGAATGTAACTCAGAAACACTAAGTTGGATATCAGCAACATAGCTTGGCAGTCTAAAGCGCCTGCTTAGGCAAGCTTAGGCAGTCACAGGGGACCTTGGTTTTGATCCCGGGCACCACATGCCACACCAGCCCCACCCTCAGAGCGGGCTGAGCCAGCAAAACAAAAGAAAACAAAACAACACAAACAAATAAAACCATAAGCTAAGTAAAAGAACCTAAACAAGGAACCTAGACATGCTAGGTGATACCACTTATAAACAGTGCTCAGGAAAAAAAGCACTATCATGCTGCTTTTTATCATGTTGTATCAATGTATACAACATTCAAGCACTGTATATGGCTCCACAGTTAATCCTGAGAGATTTGACCTTGGAAAATATAAATGATGAAAGTTTTGTTAGGCAGGTCTTGCTTTAACTTGCCCTTGATCACCCAAAAGAAAAGCTTAATTACGAGGCATAAAATGCAGAGCTAGATTAGTATGGTGAGCTGTAAGAGGCTTTTAAATCAACAGCCGTCAACACTGCCAGTTTAACGGGTAACCCACTGCAATTATGAAACATTAGACTAAGTATACAACTACTTCCTCCTAGTGCAAAGAGAAGAAAACTTCTTTTTCTTTTTTTTTTTGAACCAGTATCAGTTAGAAAATTTATCACATCTACCCCCTGTGCTTTGTATAATTTTTATGAGGACAACAATATGCAGTGTGTCTATTATTGTGAGTGTACTACTAACATGTTTTGAAACTCTTATTTGTTATCTCTTATTAAAAGTAATAAAAAAAGAAATTAAAAAAATAAATCTTACTTTTAGGTTAAAAAAATGTATACAACATTCTAGTAGTATCTGAAGATGTGGCTCACTACAAAAGATCATGAGAAAACTTTTCAGTACGATGATATTGTTCGCAACTGTGACAACTATATATGTAGATATACATCTGACAAATGCTGTACCTTCCTAATGTATAATTCTTAATTAATTCCAACAGTTAATTTTCAATTAACTCCAATGGTTAATTTTTTAAAAGATAGACTATTATCCTTCCAACATGAACAATAACCTATACATTGCTATTGTATTTTATGATGCAAAATAACTTCATGATAGAACATATAAAAATAGACTGACTATGCAAATTACTGAATGCTTTTGAATAAGACAAAATCATCAATTACAGAAGCAAAAGAAAAAGTCTTGGCTGAAATGTAAATAAAAAACAAGGTTGCTGACTTTGAGAAACAAAAACCTCAAAAATATAGGTTATGAGCCAGGCAAGATAGCTCAGCAGTCTGAGTGCCTGCTTGTCAAGCACAAGGACCTAGGGCTTGATCCCCCATACCATATGCCCTGTGTGCACTGAGGTGGCCACTGAAACTATATATGGTGGTGGCACATGCCTGTAATCTCAGTGCTGGGGAGGCTGAGATGGAAGGATCACTATTAGTCCTAGCTGATAAGCAAGACCCTGTTCCAAATAAAGAGAAAGAAAGAAGGAAGGAAAGAAAGAAAGAAAGAAAGAAAGAAAGAAAGAAAGAAAGAAAGAAAGAAAGAAAGAAAGAAAGAAAGGAAGGTTGCAATAATGTTAAGAGAAATAAATCAGAGGCAAAAGTTTAAATAGCCCATGATTTCTCTTATAGAAGGAACCCAAAACCTAAATAAAGAACAAAAGAAAAAGATAATAAGAAATTGGAAAACGGATCTTTTGCAAAAGGGAAGGAAACTATGATTAGGACAAGAGAAGAAAAAGATGACAAAAAGGAAGTGAGGGTTGGGGATATAGGTCAACAGTGCAAGCACCTGCCTAACAAGCATAAGGCCCCGATTTTGATTCCTGCTACCAAAAAAAGAAAGAAAGAAAGAAAGAAAGAAAGAAGGGAGGGAGGGAGGGAGGGAGGGAAGGAAAAAGAAGTGAGATGTATTATGTACATGTACCAATTTGCTATTTACTAATGAAAACAAAATGTGAGGTTGCAAAAAAAAAAAAAATGTATGAAACTGACTGATTCTAGCTATTTACAGAATTTTGTAAAGATCAGGAACTAATAAAGACTAGTAGAATGAAGGAAAGAAAAGTCTTTAAAAAATTAAGCTGCTGCTTACTCTTCGTCTGGGTTGGGGGAAGCCATCTCTGTGTCGTCGTCTTGTTCGGGAACGTGCTTGGATTCCCTGTCCTTTATTAAGTGGGTCAAAGGAATCTATAATAATCAGCAAAAAGCAGAGTATGTGGTAAGTATCTCACAGATTAAATAAGGACTTTGACTAATCACTACTAATTCATTGTTATGCAATGAGAACTGTACTTATACATTTAAGAGAAAGAGGGAATTGTGGGTTAGCGCAGTTATTTTTTATTTTTATTCTTTTGTCTTTTTGGGACAGGGTTTCGCTATGCAGTTGAGGCTGGCCTTGAGCTCACTTTTGTAGCCCAGGCTGGTCTTGAACTTGCACTGATCCACCTGCTTCAGTCTCCCAAGTGTTGGGATTATAGGTGTGTGCCACCACACCTGGCTAGCACAGTTGTTTAAGCACTTGCTTGGGAAATTCAGTCAGGTGCAGGGGACCATGGTTTAATCTCCAGTTCCATATAGCTTACCAGACCCACTCTTAGGGCAGCATGAGCCAGCCAAAAAAAAAAAAAAAAAAATCTTCATTTAAGAGAAAGAAAGCATATAAGCAAAAGTTTATTAGAGATTAAGAGCACTTTTTATAAATGGTTACCACAGGGTAGGGGAGATAGCTCAGGGGCCAAAATGCCTGCCTGGCAAGTGCAAGGTCCTGAGTTTGATTCCCAGTTCCACAATAAATAAATAAATAAATAAATAAATAAATAAATAAATAAATAAATAAATGTATGTATGTATGTATGTATGTATGTATGTAAGTAAGTAAGTAAGTAGTTACTGTAACAAAGGTAACAAAAAATGTTCAAAACGTACACTAACCATGTAAAAGAACAGTATGACACAAATTACATACAGAAAGGCAGAAAACACTTGTGTCCTACATTATCTCCAAATGTCAACTCAGAGCACTGCCATTCTTTTAAAATCAAGGACTTCTGATGAACAAGGATATGGAGCACAAACCTGATGGATAATCTGCTTCTAGATCCTGTTCTGTTTCCCCCTTTGAAGCTTGCTTCAATTCTGCATCAGCTTCTTGCACAGCATTTGACTTTAAGGCATAATGATTCAGCTCTTCCTCCCAGCTATGTGGAGTAGATACTGCCTCTGATTCAAGATCCCCACTGTATGTACTTCCTTGGTCTGCAATATAAAGAAACAGTCATCAAAATAAGACACATTCTCGGTATCTTCAAATTCTTGACCCTCAATATCCAAGTTGGATATTGGTAATGGACATACAGGAATTAAGTGCCTTATTATCAGACTCACAGAACTAGATTCACATTTTTTTGTTGTTGTTGTTGTTCTTTTAGAGACAGGGTCTCATTATGCAGTTCAGGCTGGCCTTCAACACTTTACAAACCAGGCTGGTCTCAACGCACAATGATCCTCGTGCCTCAGCCTCTTGAGTGCTGTGCCGTACACCTAGCTTAGATTAACATTGGTAAGCACTTTAACACATTCTTTCAATTAATTTATATATATATGATAGCTTTTAATATTTTCATTACAAAACAGAATACATCAGAGACATTTGATAACCCTTACAAATATCCAAAAATACATATATTAGATTCAAGAATACTAACTCACCATTGATTTCTGTTACTTACAGAATATAACATTTCTAAGATCCAAAATATATTTATAAAAACAAACCTTTTTCAAATATCTTGGTGTCCAGAAAAAGTTCTTGCTCAGAAGCTTGAGATCCTAACGAAAAAGAAAAGTCACATAATAAAACAATTTGCATTTGTGTACAATATACACAAAACAAACCATTCAAACGGTATGAGTCAACTATATACATGAAACACTATGAAGTCCCAAGTAAACAGAATTCATATAAGCAAAGGATAACTCTTTAATGAAAATTAATGGTAAAAGTAGTTAAATTATTACCTATATTGACATGGTTATAGTACTTGGTAGCACTACCAACAAATGTCTTGGTGAAAGAGACTTTTTCTTCTGATTTGGCAGTAGGGGACACTGTCTGCAGATTGAGCCTAAGGCTTTGTACATGGTAAGTAAGCACTTTACCACTGAGCTACACTCCTAGCCTTTTAAAAATTTTATTCAGGAAGGGTCTTGCTAAAACACTAAGCTGTAAACCAGGCGTGGTGGCACACGCCTGTAATCCCAGCACTTGGGAGGCTGAAGCAGGAGGATCACTTCAAGTTCGAGACCAGCCTGGGCTACAAAAGTCAGCTCAAGGCCAACCTGAACTGCATAGCAAGACCCTGTCTCAAAAAGACAAAAAGACAAAACAAACAAACAAACAAAACAACAAAACAAAACAAAACAAAAACGCAGCAGCAACAACAAAAACCCACTAAGCTGTCCTGCAAGTTGTGATTCTTCTCCCTCAGTCACCTGAGTAGCTAGGGTCACAGATGTGCCACCCCGACGACCCTGCACCTAGCTTACTTATCATTCTACACTCGTTAACTGAAATACTTCTCCATTACTTTTAAAACCACACACACAACTTATTCAGAAATTGACAAATCAGTATTAATTTGCTGTCCTCCAACTCAATTTTATTGTTGCATTCAAAAGCTAATAGAGGGGGCTTTCAGGTTAGCTCAGTCGTTTAAGAGCTTGTGTTGGCAATCCCAGTCATGCACAGTGGATAGCAGTTCGATCCCCAGACCCACCCTTAAGGCAACCTGAGCCAGCTTAGGAAAAAAAAAAAAAAAAGTTCTCAAAAGCTAACAGAATCAGAATACAAATGAAAGTTAAATGACAACTTTACTACATGAAACTAGACAGAGGACAGTTTTTAATACCTACCTACACAGTAGTTGAAAAGTAAGGATCTCAGGGTAGAATTTTTTTTTTTGTCTGACCAAGAAAACTGCTTCTTTTCCCTAAAATCAAAGTGAAACTAGCCCCATATAGTCTAAGTTGAATTTATTTCTCCTTTCTCTGTAGTAATAACATTTCATTTTATCTATAGTATAGTAACTACAACTGTCTTGAAGCTTGATTTTTTTAAGGCTTTTCTGACTCAACTTAGACAAAGGCATTACTTTGTCACAGTACTTGCACAGAGAAGTAATTTAATAAATGCTAAATATTCTTGTGAATATGTGTCAATTTAATTTTTTTTACATGTGTCAATTTAAAATGAAGTTTATCATCAAGGATTGCCTAAAATGCCAAATTAAGGACATACCAGTAGTCAGATGATCCAGCATAAAATACTATTCTAAGACATTGAACTCCATATATAAACAAGTCAGAAGTATGAGATTATTATGTTAAAAAACATGAAAGAAGTCACATGGCCCAGAGAATAGAGCAGGAAGATCACTCGGGAAGATCATGGGTATGCCTCCACAGGCACTGGGCTTGGGGGTCAACACTGACCCTGTTAAGCCACCTATTGGCTGTGGGCCTACCTCATATTCTTGGGCAGGGCCAGACCCCACCAGCTGTGTGGCTAGGAGTAGAACTGTAGAATCCAAGGACCTCTATGTTCTTCCCCCATATTACTTGATGGAAGGCATTATAGCTCCCAAAGACATGACAAATACTCATGCTAAATCCATTCTCAACTCATACCTCCTAGAGTGGTAGCCCCAAGCCACATTGGACATTCACCAGGGCCAAAGAATACCACATTGCATCTTCATCTGTTATTCCAGTCCAGGCATTTCACTGAACTGAGGTGGGAACAGCTATCATAACCACCAATTATGTATAGCTGATTGTGTAGGAACACTGAGGCCACATGTTTTACAGGTGATGCTTGGTAAAAACCTCCACTCTGAGTCTTGGGGTCATATTTGTCTACCACTCCAGGAGATATGATCTACATCTTTGGAAGTTTTGATGGAAGCAGATGCTATACCAGTATGGAGCAATATGACCCACACATTGACCAGTGCAATATGCTGGGAGATATGCAGACAGCCCAAGAGGGCGCTGAATTAGTAGTGGTCAGCAGAGTGATCTACTATCTAGGAGGATATGAAAGCCTGAATATCTTAAATTCTTTTGAGAAATATGATTCCTACACAAGATACTGGACTAGAAAATGGACTAATGTTATACAATGGCCACCACACATTTTGGTGCTGGAGTAGCCCTACTGAATGGCCATATTTATGTGGTGGCAGGATTTGGTGGTACAGCCCACTTTTCTTCTATTGAGGCATATAGTATCTGTACTGATTTCTGGACAACTATTACTAGGACAACCACTCCACTGTACCATGTAGAAGCTACAGTGTTTCAAGAGATACTCTGCAGTTGCAGGATATGATAGCAATTTCCTGTTGAATAGCACTAAATTCTATGACCTTGTCATTGACAGCTGGGAAGTAGTGACATCCATAGGAACCCAGTGCTGTGATGCTGTTGTGTATGTTCTCCAAGAGACATGACCTTTGTTGGAGCATCATCCAGATCTAGTGACCAGTTCAAAATAAGACAGTTTATGGGACAATCAATGATCCTCTCCAGAATGTCTTTTTTTGCACTGTGTGCACAAGCTGATTACAGGCATCAGTGCAGTGGTGATTGTACGTATTTGAAAAACATTCCTTCTCATATTAGGGTTTTTTTTTGGGGGGGGGGGGCTTTTTGAGACAGGGTCTTGCTATGCAGTTCAGGCTGGCCTTGAGCTCACTTTCGTAGCCCAGGCTGGTCTTAAACTCACACCGATCCTCCTGCCTCAGCCTCCCGAGTGCTGGGATTACAGGCATGCGCCATCATGCCTGGCCCATGTTGGTTAAGTCCCTCAGAACAGTGAGTAGCAAATACTTAACAGAAAAGAATGCACATAGTAACAAATACTTAACAGAAAAGAATGTACAATGAATAGGCGTAAGAGACTAGATACTTCTCCGTCTTGTCTAGAAAGCACTCTCTTATTTCTAACTTTCCATATGCTTAAAAGAGTAGGTATATGCTGTGCTTCACATACTGCAGAGACCAACACATGGAGTGTCCAAACTAGAAAATTGGGAGACTATCAGCTCAAGTAAGGCTGGTAAAATCTAAGTATTTTTTTCAGGGAACAAATATCTTTTCTAACATACAGGTAGATAGATACACTACTATTTCATTCTGAAAAGGAGACCCCTATCATAACTTGGGCACCATGAGGAGAGAATCATGTGATACTCCTTTGGTAGTAGAGGACAGGGTTAGCATATCAGAACTGAGGTTAGAAGAAATGAGTTAAATTGAATGAATTGTGAATGAACGTGGAACACTACAGAAGTGTAAGCTGGGAAAGTGAGGAACACATATTACTGAGAGCATCTGTGTATTTCTCCAAGGTCTTTATAAAGTACAATGTTGTACATATTGACACTGAAAACTACGAGAGAATAACAAATGAACAAATATTGGGATGAGAGAAGATGGCATAAATGTAGGAGTTCAATATACTTGGGGATGTTAACTAGAAGCATCTGTGGTTTTACAACTGTCTTTTTCCCTACCAGGGCTCATATAGATGTAGTAGTTTGTCTCGAATGGTTGAAAGACTGTCTTTCTCAAATAAATATTACTATATTTGTATACTTATTAATTTGGGGATAGGGTGCAAGGAGGAGCAGTCTAGCAGTTCACAGCTACATGTTATTGCCTGACTTTTTTCAAGGCCACAATTCTGCTAAAGAGTGGCTTTACTGCTGTTTGGTTTATTTAGTTTCTTTCCAGTTAGTTTTAGGATGTCTGCTGTTGCATAATGAGCTCTGTGTCATAGAGTGTTCTTGTTTTATGATACCGCAAGTGTGGGAATATAATAATCTAAAACAGGGTGCACTTTCCCTTTGCCTGGAACTCCATATTTTCCCTTTCTAAGTTGTATTAACTAAAAGAGTTCGTTTCTTTTGTATGTTTTTTGAGAAAATATTAAAATTATCTCAAATGCCTTTAAAAAAATAAAAAACATGGAAAACACTGGGATAACAAACTTTTACCTATTTCTCAGAATATCTTTTATTTATTTATTTAGTTAGTTAGTTAGTTATTTTTGTTTCAGAACCTTTGTTTATCCACTCATTTTTATGGCTGGCTCAGCCTGCCCTGAGGGCAGGGCTGACGCAGCATGTGGTGCCGGGGATCGAACCATGATCCCTGAAGCCGCCCAAGCTTTCCCAAGCAGGCGCTTTAGGCCACTGAGCCATCCTGCCGGGCCCCTCAGAATATCTTAAGTGTTCTCCCACTGAGCTATTACCTCCTCAGCCCTACTCACAATATGCATGAATTAAACACTTATAAACACAACAAAAAATTTGAGTTTTTCAAATGCTATAGTGCTCAGAA
Organism: Myocastor coypus; assembly: GCA_004027025.1. Classification (NCBI taxonomy): domain Eukaryota; kingdom Metazoa; phylum Chordata; class Mammalia; order Rodentia; family Myocastoridae; genus Myocastor; species Myocastor coypus. The sequence goes on from PVJA010049925.1 coordinate 13,277, forward strand.
AATCGTCTAACATTTATTATGCAAAATTAAAATCCAATGGCTAGCTTCCTAAAACCTACCACTGAATAAAATTTTGAAACATCAAGAAAAGTGAGCCGGGCGTGGTGGCTTACGCCTGTAATCCCAGCACTTGGGAGGCTGAGGCAGGAGGATTGGTGCGAGTTTGAGACCAGCCTGGGCTACAAAAGTGAGCTCAAGGCCAGCCTCAACTGCACAGTGAGACCCTGTCTCAAAAAAAAAAAAAAA
>PVJA010049926.1:0-13513 GCA_004027025.1 Myocastor coypus
TAGGATATTACAGCACAGGTTCTCTTATATCCTGGGTCCTTATTGACCTTGAAGGGCTAGGGCCAAAATATTGGCTTTCCTTATAGCCCTTCTTTTCCTCCAATTTTTGGTCTGTTAACTTACATTCTTAACCCTCCAGCAGAAAAGCTTTGTGATACTATTACTCTATAACATAGGTACTTGAGCTTATCATCACTGGTAGTCTCTGTTTCTTTGGTATTACCTCAAGTGTTTTTGTTCTTTTTTGGGGAATGGAGTCAGGCAGCATATATAAGGTCTATTTGTATTTGTATTTGAACCAAAGAATGTGTAAAAATTCTTTACATCCAATGCCTTGTTTTATGAAGCCATACAATCAGAAATATAATCTTGAAGTTTTTATTGGTAAATGGGTGCAGCTTCAGGCTATACTAATAAGTAAATCAGACCCTCATGTGTAAACACTATATTGCCTGAAAGAGTAAGTATAATCCAAAATGCACAACAGATACAATAAAAGGGAAGGACACTGAACATGAGGAAGAAATAATTAGAATGAGGGAAAAGAGAAAAGATAGGAAAAAAAGTGGGGGAATCATATATGTATAATACACAGGATCACTAATATGATTGTGTTAAATTTCTATCAGTTGTTTGAAGGTAAGAGTTAATACCTAAAATTTTTAGCTAGAACAATTTTATGTTTATAATCTGAGTGACTACATTGAAGACAGCAATGTAGGCAGCAATGTGCAATGTAACAACCACTTTTAAAATTCAGTGTCGTTTCTAATGTCTTACCTATTATTTTTCGACTCTTTTTTTTTTTTTTTTTTTGTATTTTAGTGAAGGGTCTACAGGGTGTTAAGGGTCTCACTACTAGATCAGACTCATAGTGATCCGCATGTTTACAGCCCCACCCCCCAGCTGGGATTACAGGCACACACCACCTTGCCCAGTCTCAGTAGCTGTCTCAGCACATCGCAGTGGTAGGGATCGAACCTCCGGCCCCTGTGCTTTTTGCTCTGTTTAAAATGAAAAACGATGAAGGTGAAAAAGAAAACAGCAAAATGTAGGGGGAAAAGATAAGGAAAAAGTTAAAAGAGAAAATTTTAAATGGTTAAAAACAAAATGAGAGAAACCCCATCAACCCCTCCCAAATGAAAGATAAATAGTAAATAAATATTGAGTGAAGATGTTTTTGGTGTTTTTTTAATAAGCAATTTCTTTCCAAGATCTGCAACCTTATAATCCAGCAGGTCGCAGTTTTCTCACCCTATTCTGTGGCCTGTGGAGTGCATGTTTGTGCACACAGATACCAGTAACTGTCCAATCCAAGATGTGTCTTTGCTCCCATTGGTAGATGGGAAAAGCAGTTAACTCTGCAGTCTCTGCTGGGTTAGCCCGCAGAGTGGGTGTTCAAATAAACTGTTGGCCTCTGTGTCACCACACGTTGGGCCTGGGCTTCTCACTAAAGGCAGGAGCTCCTATCCTTCCCAGCTTGTGCTTACTTTTCTCAAGGGTGTATGTCTAGCCTGCGTGTTTTCTGTGGAGGTCTCTATGGCTATCTCTCACATAGTCGGTTTGGCAGGGAACCACTCTACTTGGTTCTTACTTTCTTTCTAAGTCTGCTGGCCCTGCTAGCTTACCTTCTTTCTCTGGGAGTTGGCCTCCTTCAGGATCAAGCCACTTAGTCTATTCCTCTGCTGCCTCTTGCCAAGGGGAAGCAAATTGTACATACAGCTGGATTGGGCTGGCAGTGGTCTCAGCCTGTGGTACTTGCTTTGTGCTCTGGAGAGCAACAACTTGCTGCATTATCCTGTGATCTGAGTATTTGCCATAAAGCAATAGTCCTAAGTATAGAAAAAGGTTGTCCACAATAATATTTATTGCAGAATTAGTTCTAGTGGAAAAATGGGGAAAATAGCTCTTAAATATGAGAAAATGTTTGAGGAGCTCAATGAACCAACTCTTGGGTATCCATTGAGAGTGGTTCTTAGAGTAAGATAAAATGAAAGATAATTTTAATGTATTATAATCTATGGTGAAAAGGTAGAGTAGACCATTTTCCTTTTTTCTTTCTTTTTTTTTTTTTAGAATTTTTAAATTTTATTTTATTTTATTTTTTTCTTGTTTCAGAACTTTTGTTTGTTTTTGTTTATTTATTTTTATGGCCGGCTCAGCCTGCCCTGTGGGTAGGGCTGGTGCAGCATGTGGTGCCGGGATCAAACCGTGGTCCCTGTAGCCGCCCAAGCTTTCCCAAGCAGGCGCTTTAGACCACTGAGTCATCCTGCTGGGCCCCAAGAGTAGAACATTTTCTATTTAATGTAAATTGATAAAATATACCTGGTCCTGAGGAAAATAAGTATATTCAAATATAGACAGCTTGAATGATAAAAGCATTCTTTTTCTTCAATTTTTTTATGATTATATATTCCTTTTATAATGGCAAGAAAAGTTCATGCCCTCCTGCTAAAAACTTTATTTTCCTTACAGCTTTAATTAGCAGTAGTAAAAGTGAATTTGCAAGCACTGGTAGAAGACTTTTGTAAAAAAAGAACTTTATGCAACATGGATTCACTACCAGAAGAATTTTTTGTGAGGTAAGAGATGGGTTAACACAAACCAGTTGGATTTGTTATATTCTTCAGACTTGACATTTGACTTCCACAATACCTTGAGAAATTCATGCAAATAAAATACTCTTATGCTTCAAACAGATTTGGCATCTTTGTATAGACTAGGTGTAGACTGGTGTGAAATCTGAGAAAAGTTCTCTAGGATTTATACCCAGGGTCAGTGATAGTGAATCTTTTGGCACTTTCAATGATAATGAACAGCTCCTGGCTGTGGCATGGCAAGCCACAGGTTTACAGTACATCCCTGGGTAGATAACTAAGAATTAAAATGTGCTATATCTTGTACTTTAAAAATGCCCACTGAAATGTTTTAACAAGTGCTTATGTGAACTCTGTGTATGAGCTGTTGCTTTTAATGCTGTTATATTTATTCATAAACCTCAACAGTTATATAAAATGTTTACTCTTATACTCAACTTGTAGATGTTCACTTAAAATAATACGATATTACAATAATAATACAATACAATCATACTGAGTGGTTCATTTGTGACTAGGTCAGATAGCAGTCTGTCCTCTAGCCAGACAAGATCTGCCTGCCTGTATATTTTCTGTATAATACTGAACAGCGAGTTATTATTCAAGATCTTCCACCTTAGGTTGTCTCATATAATAAGCAATATGATCCATGATTTCACCAGCACTTAATGGCTCCCTGGCACTTGGAGAATAAAGACAAAGACAAACTTTTGAACTTAAAGAGTTTATAATATAATGAGAAAATACAAAAAGTATCTCTGTAAAGTAGATAAATATAAATAAACATACCCTGTGATGGCATACAGAAAGGAATAGCAATTACATGTTTGAGACTGAGTTTCCACAAAGTGATACTTAGACTGGTATTTAATGGGTGAGAAACATTTTGTTAAATGTGGAAGCAAGGGAGATGGAAGGACATTTGGCTATGAAATGGCAAGATAAAGAGTAATTCTTTCCGGTCGTGGTGGCACATGCCTGTAATCCCAGCACTTGGGAGGCTGAGGCAGGAAGATCGGTGCGAGTTTGAGACCAGCCTGGGCTACAAAAGTGAGCTCAAGGCCAGCCTGAACTGTATAGTGAGACCCTGTCTCAAAAAGACAAAAAAAAAAAAAAGAGAGTAATTCTTGGGGAAGATTTTGACTGTCTTTTTGGGAGGATACTTTTATTTTGTGAAAGTTAGGGTTACATATCAAAATTTGTTATAGAGTCTAGATACTTGATTGAAGAGTTCTCAAACAGAAGTTGCAAATCTGAAGTTCACAGTTGATTTTAATATACATCTGGGAATGGAACCGAGTTCAATCTGATCATGAAATGAAAGTAGTAAGTAGAGTATTCATTTGAGAATATTTTATACTAACTTTGAAAGGCTTCAGGAATTATTGCAATATTTTTATTAATAACAAGCATGTTTCATGTGTTTCTTTTATTTTTAAAGAGAGTATAAAATAGTAAAAAAAGAAAAGAAATAATACAGAAGTTCACTAAAAATGATGACAATTCAACAATGGTTGTTATATTGTATATTATTGTCTTCATATTAGTTATTTGGATTACCAAGATATAAGCCTATAAGTTTGATTTAAGAATTACAAAAAATTATAAGGAGAAAGAAATTTAAACATTATTTGTGCCTTTCAATAGACCAGCAGAATTCAGCAGTACATTTATTCAGGTTAGCCAATGTGAAGTGAGACTCAGAAGTGAGGGAAAATTGGATTAATGGACTGTTTGTCTGGACAGTGACACTTAAAATAACCACCCTAAGTTATATTAGAAATTATTTTTGTGTGTGTATGAATCACCTTTCTTTAAAACTTTTACTAGGATTCTGAAAATATGAAAAACATTCAATATTTAGCTTTCCAGTTTTCCTTGACAAAATCAGCTTGTTTATACACAATAGTTAATGATTATCTGTCAAATAAATAAGTAAATATAAAACAAAATAAATAATATTTGTGAAGTACAAATTTGGGATAAATCATGTTTTAGTTTTTATGTGCTATTCTATAAAATTATTAGGCAATATAAATCAAATATAACCCTATATGGTAATTTCTATATGAGGATACAAAAAAACCATAACTAAAATTTTTATTTCATTATATAGCACTGCCCATGTTCATATTTTGAATCAATGTGAAAAACAAAAATCTCTTAATCTGTTCCTAATAACCCCAAAAGTTAAAAGGTCTAAAAATTCTACATAATTTTTAAAACTATTCTGCAAAGCTGGACATTTTTAACTCTAGAAGCTCCAAACAATATTAAAATGATCTGCATAGATCTTTTTTCTTAACTTTAGAGAGATCAGTCAGACACTGACCTTTTTAAGGTCTGTCTTTCTTTACCTGGATACACTTATGTTATTTTTCCCCATTACTTTTATCTGTTGTGTGTCCTGTAACTCAAGAATTCCCAACATAAAATACTTCTGAATACCCATTTGAGAACAAGGCAAGGTGCTTATATGAGCCAGCTTTCAAGTTTCTAAATAAGCATTAATGTGTTATAAAACCATTTGACAAAAAAGAGAAGCATTTGTGAAATTCCTGAATCAAGACTACTTCATGAAAAATACTTTGGGCATGGTAATACAGCTGTGTAATCTCAGCACTCCAGAGTCTGAAGCATGTTTGAGGCCAGCCTGGATTACATAGTGAGACCCCGTCTTAAGCAGTCAGACAAATATTGTTTTGTTTGCTTTTGTCAGCTTATTTTTTTAAAATTTACTGTAGTCCAGAAAGTGCTTAACATAATTTTCATTTTTTAAATGAGAGTCAGATATATAGCTGTTGTCATTGATACACTCTTCTAAACTTTCAAACAAGAATTTATTTATTAATATTCTTTTTTTATTTGTGACAATCTGGCTCTACCTCCTGGCTGTGTCAAATTGTAGATTTCTCTTGCCCTGATTTCCAAATGCTGGGATTTCTTATGTGGTAGATCACCACACTAAGCTCTCATTTGTAGATTCTTATCACCATTTATGTTTGTGAGGAGATGCTCTTTAATAAAATTTTTTGAATAAACTTTATTTTTAGAGTAACTTGAGATTCACAGCAAGATTGAGTAAAGTGCAGGAATTTCCAATACATGGTTGCCCTACATACGCATTGTCGATGTCACCCACCAGGGAGCTCATCTCATGAACTCTGCATTGCTTCTAAAATAATTTTTTTGGTTTAAAATAGGGATCTTGCTGTGGAGGAGCAGCAGACTGAAAAAGAAATGGAGAATAAAGTACAAAAATCAACCATTCAACTGGTAAGAGAAATTTAATTATATTGATTAATTAATTGATTAATTAATGTATTTAGTCCAAGGTCTGCAAGGTCTGAGTACACAGATTGGACTCATAGTAATCCTCTTATTTTCAGCCTCCCAAGTTCTAGGATTACAGGCTTACTTCACCACACCCAGTCACAATTGCCGTCTCAGGTGCTGTGCTCTGCTCTGCTTAGGCAGGTGTCCCTTCACTGAACTATCTGGCCAGCTTCTAACTTTATTAATGCTTTAATTTTTAACTAATAGCCAGTATGATGGTGATATAATCAGTTCAGCTCCATTAAAGTTTTTGAATGAATCTATCTTCCTGTTTTAATATGTAAAATCATCATAATTAAATCTTTCTTGGAGGACCAGCCAGATAGCTCAGTGGACTTAAGGGCTCAAATGCATGCCCTGCTGGCTCCATGCCCAGCACACGCTGAGATGGCGATTGTGACTGGGTGTGATGGCATGTGACTGTAATCCCAGAGTTTGAGAGGCTGAAAACAGGAGGATCACTTGCACGGGTTCTAATACTGAATAACATTCTTAATACCCTGAGTTGTCTTTTGAAGGGAAAATGAAACTCCAAACACACACACACAGGAAAGAAAACATATAGACATACGAAATTTTATTGATTAAAAAGTTTCATTGAATTGTTTTGAGGTTAATTTTTATCTTTACCATTAGAACATTAAAGAAAATGAAAGGAAATAACTGAATTACACATTAGAGTGAACTTTCATTGCTATATGCTTAAAGGTAAAACAAAATATTCTTTCGAATACCATATGCTGTGTGGGCTGGCAAGATGTTTCAGTGCTCTAAAACACCTGTTTTGGCAAGCTTAGGCAACTTCAGGGACTGCAGTTCAATCCCTGGCACCACATACTGTGCCAGCCCCACTCCCGGCCAGGCTGAGCCAGCCATAACACAAATAAATAAAGTTTGGGGCCAGTGAGATGGCTCAGGGGTCTAAAACACTTATTTAGGCAAGCTTACACAACCACAAGGACTTCGGTTCGATCCCCGGCACCACATGCTGCGCTAGCTCTACCCCAGGACAGGCGGAACCAGCCGTAATAAAAATAGAACAAAAGAGAGAAAGAAAAGAAAGCAAACCATATGCCATATTTAATGAAATATTGATGAACAGCCTTTGAGTTTTTTAGTGCTTTTTTATCTTTCATATAGTTTTTCCCACAGAGTTTTATATTGTACTTTGATATCTGCTTAAATGTTCTACAGGTTTTTCAGCAACTTAGGAGAAAAGGTAATTATATTGTTTACGTATGTGAACTTATTACTGTCAAAATTGTAACACTAAATATATATATGCATATGTACATAGGGATGTATAGAGACAAGAACTAGGGAGACTAAGTACAGAAAAGACATTTCTAGATAGCGAATTAGGAATATAAAAAGACAGTAAAGTGAATGCTCTGAGTTTTGTTAAAATGTTAATGTTGTAAAAGTAGATCAAGATCAAAATATTTTTAATCAGATTTTATGTAATCATTATGTATATCTAAAAAATATATCTTCATAGGTAAGTTTAATTTAAAATTGAAACCAAGTACATTGACACATGCGGGTAACCCCAACTACTCATATAAGAGAATGATAAATTCTAGACCAAACAGTTCTCAACCTATGGGTCGCGGCCCCCATAGGGGTCGAATGACCAAAACACAGGGGTCACCTAAAGCCATTCAGAATCATAACTGTAGCAAAATTAGAGTTTTGAAGTAGCCACCAAAATTATTTTTTGGTTTGGGGTCACCACAGCATGAGAAACTGTATTGCAGGGTCATGGCATTAGAAAGGTTGAGAATCACTGACAGTCTGGACTTTCATAAGCCTCTTCTCAGAACAAAAAAGAAGAAAGAAAAGAAATAAAGGAGGGAGATTATAGTGATATTCTTGAGTGACAGAACAGTTGTTTAGGATTCATAAGGCCCTCAGTTTAATCCACAATAATAACAAAATAAAATAAATTGTATTTATAAGTATGATGTAAGTACTTAACAAGGGTGAAGTTTATACCATTTCCTATTGCAATATATTTATCTTGAAATTTTGTTTATGTGTGAATTTGTTAACTAGTATCAAGATTTTCCACTAACTAAAACTGACCTTTAGTTTGAGGTAAATACAGTACTGATAACGCACATTCTTTGAGGATCTCTCAACTTTATGAAATTTTCTAGTTTTTTGGAAAAATTTCAAACTTACAGAATACTTACATAAATAGTATAATAGCACAATGTATACCTAACTATATATTCTTGACAAACATTTAATATACTTAACCATTTTAAGAATTTTTAGATACATTATTCATGCATGGAATGCTATACAACGTAAGAAATAGTTATAGATATCAGTAGATACTGATAGAGATGGAAGAATATTTAAGGCTTTTTTGATACCAAATCACTTTCCTGTGTAATTCTAGATCAGTTGGAAATCTGACAGTCAGATCTACCTTTGAGTTTCATACCTCAAACCCTTTATGACTTCTGCAATAAGAAACTGTTGGCTCTGAATTTTTAGTCATATTCCCAAAGTACCTTATTGGGATGGATACTACTTATTGAAGGAAAGCTGTCTGTCATCTATCTGTTCCAAGCTTTTTACCCATTTGTCTTTCCCACCAGTTCTTCATAGTTAATGTTTATGGACAATCCAACAATATTTAACTATATCAACTAACGTGTGTGTGTGTGTGTGTGTATTTGGTTGTTACAGGGTCTCACTGTGCAGCTTGGACTCATAGTGATCCTCTTGTTATTTGGCCTGCCCTGCACTGGGATTACAGGCTTGTGCCACTATGCCAGGACTTTGTGGCTGGCTCATCCTACCCTGGGGTCAGGGCTAGCATGGCATGTGGTGCTGGAGATCCAACCTTGGTCCCTGCATTTGCCTAAGTTTGCCTAAGCAAGCACTTTAGTCCACTGAACTATCTTATTGGTTATAGTAAATCTATGAAAAATATGTTTGAATTTGCAATCCTATTATTTGTTTGTTTGTTTATTTATTTATTTTTGTGGAACTGGGGATAGAACTCAGGACCTTACACTTGCCAGGCAGGCACTCATACCCCTGAGCTATTTCCCTGGCCCTGATTATTATTATTATTATTATTATTATTATTATTATTGATAATTAAAATGATTCTATTTTTATTTGGAATTTAAACTCAGAACTTAAATCGTTTTTGGGCTGAACAAATAGCTCAGCAGATTAAAACACCTGCAAGTAGGCACAGGGGCCACGGGTTAGATCCTCAGGCCTGCCATGCTGGCCCCACCCCTGGGGCACACTGAGACAGCAGTGGCACGTGCCTGTAATCCCAGCTCCCGGGAGGCTGTAAACTGGTGGATCAGTATGACTCTGATCTAGTAGTGAGACCCTGAACACCCTGAAGACCCTTCCCTAAGACACAAAAAGAAAAAAAAGAAACTTCCTTCATTTTTAAATTGCTATAAGTTTAGTAGCTGAAGCATTCATAATATAAAAAGTGATCATGTATATATAGTTTTCATGTTATGTAAAATAATCAATATAATGTATGTTTCTTGAGAACAGAGAATTTCTCCTTTTTAGTTATATTTATGATTCTGTCATGATGACCTACGTATAGTTGGAATTTTGTTCCTTTTTAATACTTTTTCTAGGTTTTCAGTAGAAGAAATGAGAATATGTATAAAACTTTTTAATGGATAAATGTTTTATAGGACAAACAGAAAAAGAACATATCTACTGATCTTGTCCCTGTTAACCTACTATTGGAGGTGAAGAAATTATTAAATGCAATTAATACTCTACCAAAAGGGGTGGTTCCTCACATTAAAAAGTTCTTACAAGAAGATTTTTCTTTCCAGACAATGCAGGTAACGTCAGAACTTATTTTTGGGTTATGCAGTGTAGCTAAGTGTCAGCCCTTCTTGTAAAGGGCTTCAATCAACATTGATCATAGACTTTTGTTAATTATGTAGAGTTGGTTGGTATAAGCCTTTTAAAAATTGTAGATGTGCAGGTTTTTAATTATAATAAAGTCTGCTATTTAGTTCCATTCCATTGATAACCCCTGACTAGTTTCTGTGGATTAAAGGGACAGCCTTTGGCTTCCTTATTTTCAAAAGATTGACAAGTTTTTCAAAATGTAACATCAAAATAATATCCAAAGTTTTGGTTTTATGAGTGAAATAAATATTTTAGAAAATACATAATTGACTTTTGCCTTGCAAATAGTTTTTCTAGATAATTTGTTCTAATTTGTATAGGAGTAGAAGTATTTCCTATAGTTAGATATTATCCAAAGTTAAAGAAAGTGATTTCTCTTGTGTCAGTTAATTAAGAGGGGATTAAAATATTACAGCTGTCCTGAAAAGACCATGTTTCTTTTTTTATGAGAAAATGTATCATTAATTACTTCCATGAAAGAAACTAATGTGTTACAGTTAAAAGTTCAGTCCCTGAAACTGTTCACAAGACTTGGTTTGTGTATGTTTAATCACCCTTTCACCCTTGGTATGAAGCCTGCTTGATCATACTGTATTTTTGATGATTTGCTACATTCTACTTGCCAGTATCTTCAAGGTTTTTACAACTAATTAAATAGATTAGCCTAAGCCGGGCGTGGCGGCTCACGCCTATAATCCCAGCACTTGGGAGGCTGAGGCAGGAGGATCAGTGCAAGTTCCAGACCAGCCTGGGCTACAAAAGTGAGCTCAAGGCCGGCCTCAACTGCATAGCGAGACCCTGTCTCAAAAAGACCAAAAAAAAAAAGATTAGCCTGTAGTTATCTTTTTTTGCTGTTTATTTTTTGAATCATGGTAATCCTAAATTCTAGTAATGACTTTGAGATTACTTATTCCCACTCAGTTTCATTAAAGAATTTGAGGAGTATTGGCCTTTTCCCTAAAATTCTTGTAAAATTCAACAGTGAATCACTAGCAAACTGTGTTCTGTTTCGTTAGTATGTTTTGCATTACTTCTTCAACTTTGTTACCTGCTACTATATTGTTCAGGATTTTTATATCTTCTTGATTTAGTTTTGGTAATTCCTATGTATCTAAGTATCTGTTCATTTCTTCTGAGTTGTCTAGTTTATTAAATTGCAGGTTTTCAAAGTAGTAATAATTCTTTATTAATATAATAGTCCAGTAAAAATCTGGATTTTGGCAGCGTACATTGTGATTTTTACCTTTTCCATTTCTAATTGCATTTGTTTTGGTCTTTCCTTTTTCGTGGCTTATATTGGCTAGATGTTTGTTTTATTTTTTTTTAAAGAACTGTTTATTGATTCTTTGTATTTTTTTGAGTCTAGATTTCATTGATTTCTGCTCTAACTTTAATAATTTTATTTCTTGTACTAGTTATAGATTTGGATTGTTTTTACCTTGAAGTACATGAAGTCATTTGTTTGAGTTCGCTCTTGCTTTTCTGATGTGGGCATTTAAAGCTTTAAATGCCCCTTCTAGGACTGTTTTCCATTGTTTTCTATAGGTTCTGATATGTTGTGCTGGCATTATTATTATTATTATTATTATTATCATTATGAATATTTAGTGCAGGGTCTACAAGGTGTACAAGGTCTCACTACATAGATCAGACTTATAGTAATTCTCCTGTTTTCAGCCTCCCAAGTGCAGGGATTACAGGCACATGCCACCAAGCCCCAGTCTCAGTTGCAATCTCAGCATGCCCCAGGGACAGGGCCAGCACAGCCAGCTAGGGTTCAGTCCTGCTCTACCAGAGCAGGTGCTTTAGTCTGCAGAGCTGTCCAGTTGGCCTTGTGCTGGCATTCTTATTTAATTCTAGGAACTCTCTAATTTCTTCCATGACTTATCGATTATTCATTAGTGTATTGTTTTCACATATATGCATAACTTTTGTGATTTATTTCGCTTTTTGATTTCTAGCTTTATTGAGCATGATTTGATAAGTATAGGTAATTGTGATTTTTTTTTCACATACTTAAGAGTGCTTTATGGCTACTATTTGGCCTATTTTGGAGATATGCTATTGAAAAAAACTATTTTGTTTGATAGAACATTCTGTAAAGTTTGTTTGAACATTTAACTCAATTCTGATATTTGTATGTTGATGCTTTGTCTGGTTGATTTGTTTTTTATTTTTATTTATTTTTTTGTCATTTAAGGAAGGGTCTCCAGGGTATTCAGAGTCTCACTACTAGATTGGACTCATAGTGATCTGCCTGTTTACAGCCTCTCAAGACCTGAGATTATAGGCGGGCACAACCACACCCATTCTCAAGTCCCATCTCAGGGTGCCCCTGGCGTGGGACAGGCTTGGGAATTGAACCCTGACCCCTGTGCCTGCTTATGGGTGCTTTAATCTGTTGAGCTATTTGGCCAGCCCTTGGTGTGTTTATTTGTGGTGATGGAATATTAAGGTTTCCCAGTATAATTGTTGGAATTTTATCTGATCTTTATGTATAGTAGTATTTGTTTGATGATGGATGTGCCATTTTTTACAGAATATATGTTTATAACTTTCTACTGAATTTCTCCCTAAACAAATGTCTAGTGACCTTCTGTCTTAGTTACTTTTTTGCCCGTTGCTGGAACAAATACCCAACACTCAAAATGAAGGAAGGAAAGGGTTTTTTAGCTCACAGTTTGTGGAGGTTTCAGTCCATATTCGGCTGGCCCAAGGCTGAGTGGAACAGAGCAGAGAGCATCCAGTTCATGGCGGCAGAACAGCAACAAAATGCCAGCAGAGGCAGCCAGTCAATCAGGGCAGCAGAGCAACAGCAACAGCTAGAGCCCCAGTCTGTCTCTCTGTCTCTCTTTATATTACAGTCAGGCTCTCTGCCTTAGCTCCCGCCCTAGGCTACACCCATAATCCCAGAAGTACTTCCCATAATCCCATCAGTACTAAAACCCATAATCCCAGGGATCATGGATCAAGTCTCAAACTCTAGAAGTCCCCGCCCAATGACTCCATGAGGCTTTCAGGGGACAACTAGACATAAACCATAACATTCCGACCCTGGACCCCCAAAGTCTCATACATATCCCTTTTTACAAAAGACATTTTAGTCCATCTGGAAGAGTTGCCAAAGTCACAATAGTTTCAGCATTGCTGAAAAATCCAAGTCCCATGTTTCCTCGAAGATCCAAGGCAAATTTTCATCTGTGAGCCCCTGTACAATAGAAGAGTCAAACATACCCAATATTCAAAGGCATGAGATAAACATTACAATTCCAAAAGTTGCAAACAACAGGGTAATACAAAACATTGGGACCAACACATGTCCAAAATCCAGCAGGGTAAACATTAAATCCCATAGTTGCAACTGGAGCATCCGAAGCAGTCTGCACTGAGTTGTGAGCATCATGCCACTCTGCTCCTACAGCACTCTTGGTGATAATTCCCATGGCTTCTCTCTTAGGCTGGTTTTGCTCCCTCTTAGCACGATCCACATTCTTGGCTTTTCCAAACTTCTGGGGTTTCCACTGAATTGGCTTCTCACTCTCTGCTTCACACACTGCCCTCTCAGGAGCACACTGCCTGGCCTCCCAGGCCTTCTTCTGAAATCGAGGTAGAAGCCTTCTTAAACTAACAGCTCTTGCATTCTGAATGCACCTAAAACCAAT
>PVJA010049927.1:0-13517 GCA_004027025.1 Myocastor coypus
AAAAAAAAAAAAAAAAAAAAAAAAAAAAAAAGAATGCAGCCCCTACCTTCCAGGTCTAGCCCTGTCACATTCACCTGTCTTAGTAGTAACATACATCTTAATAGGTACTTTAAGTAGTAGGCACTTAGAAGGTACTTTTAATGACTTTAATGAAAGGTTTGAGAAAGTATCTAGAGTTATCTTGACCATCAACTCTCATGAATTCAGTTTTGAGCTACCACCCCAAAACAGGATCTATGAAGCAATATCTATTACAAAGTACAGACTGCAAGGTCAGACCTTTAACAGAAATTATGAACACTATGTTTCTCACATATTGCCATTTATCAAAATAAGTGGTTAGTGTCATTCTGGTTTTCAAGTTTATTTTGCAAGTTTACTGTTCCAAGAAATTTGTAGATCTCAAAATTTCTGAATTATATTGCCTTAAGTCATTCCAGATTCCAACATTCCAGAAAGTTCTCAGCCTGCCTGCTGAAGTTTCTACAAATAGCAGACAAATATGCATTCCACACTGACAGGAATATGATTAATTATCTATTTGGATTAGCCAAGAGAATCTATGTTTCTGCAATTCTGTCACATAGTTATCTTCATCTTTTAAATTTTGGTCTTACTTTTGAGTTCCATCATTTGCTTTCTCAAATGTGTGTCATTGCTATCTTGTTGGAAAAAAGAAGCCCATCAGTGAGTGACGCCTAAGAATTTTCATTTCTGCATTAATATGGAATGTTAGATTTTATGCAGGTTTTAAAGGAAAAGCTTTCTGTGAGTTGTTGTGTTTTTCATAGTTGAATATCCTTAATATGGAAATGGACTCACGTTACACACCATGGACTTTGGCAGAAAGTTTCAGTGAATTTGAGCTTTTTAATCAGATGATCTTGCTCTCTGTTCAGAGAACCAAATTCCATGGGGACCTTGCTATTCAGAGCAGGCTTTGTTCTATTATAATATTCATTTTCTTTTATCTTTCTAACCAAGAAGACACTTTGCAAAAACCATCTGTATAAGAAAGATGATATTACAAAAGAGCTGTTATGAAATTTTAAATGATCAGATAGGGGCAGAAGAGGCTGCGGGAGTCCAGTAGGTGGGGATGAGGTCTGTGGGAGATAAGGGTACCTTTTTTAACACTAAAACAGACATGTAAATTCTTTAAGGTTAAAATTTCATTAGGAACTTTACATTTTCAAAAAAATTAATTTCTTATTTTTATTGGTACACTTTATTTTTTTCCTTAGTTTTAGGGGGAAACATTTTATAATTTACAAATAAAATCTCAGTAAGAAATCATGTAAAATAACAGAAATATCCAGCTTACATTGTAACAATAAAAAAGAAAAAAAAAACAAAAAATCACGTACACTGAATGTATATTTTAATTATAAAACAAGAATATGAACAAAGCAGTTTGAAATAACCTCAATTATTTGGCAACTCATCACATCATTGCAAAAGACCAATTTAACCTTAATAAAAGTTTAATTTTATGAAAAACAGGTTGGATTTGTTCATATGAAAGTTAAAACATGTTTAAAAAAGAATCTGGCAATAAAACCAGCTTCACCCTGAAATAACTGCGTATGGTACACTTTACATATACATAATGAACATATTATTCATCATAGGGACTATATGTGATATATCTTAATTCTTTGTTTTTCTTTTCCATTCCTCTCCTCTCCCTTCAACCCTACTTCCTCTCCTTATTTCCAAAAGCTTTTTCTCTGGCTTTTCTTTCTATTCTCTTTTTTTTTCTTGTCCCTTATTTCCTTCACCCCTCCACCCTCCCTAGTTCTCCTTCTCACTTGAATATTTTCTTCCCATTTCTCAAAATTTATGATACATTTTGGTCTTTTTTACACTCTCAATTTCTCACACCAGAGATGCAAGGTATTTACACAAATGTTTCCAATTTATTTGACTGAAGAATATGGTCTCAAGGTGCATTCATTTAGCTAGAATGTTTCTAGCTTATCCTGCTTTATGGTAGACTAGTTCTCCATTGTATAAAAATGCCACATCTTCTTTACCCATTCATTCATTGATGAGTATTTGGGCTCCTTCCATGATTTAGCTATTACAAACTGTGCTGCTATAAGCATAGATGTGCATACCTGGTTGTGGTATTATACTTCCAAATCTTTCAGGAAGATGCCAAGAAGGGTAATATCTGGGTTGAATGGAACTTCTAGTTTTGCTCACTTGTTTGTCCTGTTTTTGTTTTATGAGACAGGATCTCACTATGTAGCTAAGGCTGACCTTGAAATCACAGTTATCCTCCTGCTTCAGACTCCTGAGTTCTGAGATTATGGGCACCACCACATCCTCTAGTTTTAGTTTTCTGAGGATTCTCCACACTGATTTCCACAGTGGTTACATAAGTCTATACACTTATCACCAACAGAATGTAGTTGTAGTTCCTTTTTCTCCACAGCCCTGGTTCCAAACGAATTTTAAGATTATTTTCTCTAGTTCTGTGAGACATGCTATTGGTATTTTGACTGAGAAGCCATTAAATCTGTATAGCAACTTGGGAAGTATGAAAATTTTCAGTATATTCCTACATAAGAACAAGTGACGTGTTTCCATTTTCAGGTTAGGTGAGAAAAACTGATAAAATTTGTAAATAGAGAGGGAAGACAGGCTTAAATGAAGAGAGGGAAATAGGGAAAAAGAGAAGAACTAAGAGATATCATACACAGTTACAAGTTTCCTATGACAACTACGATATATATATTGTACCAACAAATTTAATTTTAAAAAAGAACTTTCCTTCTTTTAACAAAGCCTTGTGATGAAGTATGTTTGAGTCACCTAGTGAAATGATGAAAGCTCTACATAGAAACGTGGTGTGAATGAAAGAGACATGTCATATGCAAATAATAGGACACTATGAACAGACACTAAAAATAGCTCTCAAAAAATCCAATGAAACTAGAGAACATATAAAACTAGAGAGGGTTTGGGCAAGGTGGGAGTGACAAGAGAAAAAAATTTAAGTACGCTGTGTGTATATACTAATTTATCAAAGTGAAACCCATTAACTCACATAAAAATATGCACGAATAAAAAAGTGGGGAAAATCAGACGAATTTTGGAACTGTACTAAATTCCTTGAAGTTAAGCCAACTCTGACCATGGTTGACCAATGCAATAAGGTGTGTTACTTAAGAAAAGTGATAAATTAGCATTAATTTCCTGGGCTGTGGTTACTTATGTAACCTATGATGGCTAAACTACTGTTACACTTGCGCTATCACTTAACCAGAATAATCTGCTTTGTCAAGAGCACTGGTCAGGCCTACTTAGGTCTATCTAGGCAACCATTCGAAAGAAAGGGCAATTTAAATATTTTTAGAATCTGCAGATTTAGAACACAATTACAATTTTAGAGTTTTACAACCAAACACTTACTTGTGTCTCTAAAGTAAAAAGCACGCCAGGCGTGCTGGCACATGCCTGTAATACCAGCTCTTGGGAGGCTGAGGCAGGAGGATCAGTGTGAGTTTGTAGACCAACCTGGGCTACAAAAGTGAGCTCAAGGCCAGTCTGAACTGCATAGTGAGACCATGTCTCAAAAAGACCAAATAAAATAAAATAAAACAAAATAAAATAAAATACAAAAAATCTGCAGTTGCTTTAAATCCCTGTGTTTTATTTCTCTAATTCTTTTCCAAATCTGTTTTAGGCCTTTCATTCCATCAGCTGTCACCAGACTGTATTTGTATCTGTTAAGATAGGTGTGATATATGCAATATTTGACTGCATTAAGAAAAATGATCTAACACTTGGAAACAAGCACAAGGATGACTGCGTGCACTTTCACGATCCTGACTGGAGCTTTATTTCAAGGCCTTATTTACAGGGCCCACCCAAGGATTAGCTGGTTCTCTAGAGGATGAGTTAGTTGGTTCTCTAGGGGAATCCACTATTGTTTGACTAAGGTTCAGACAAGTTAATGTGAAGTATTTGATAAAGCAAATGACCTTTGTGCAGTAGAAGTGATAACCTCAGACGGTATGGTTTTATTTCTCTGTTTTGCCTCTGATTTGGCAAGTTTATTTCAGTTTGCTTTTCTTGGTAAACACATTATCCTCTGTCTTCTGAATTCCCCTTTGTACCAGATATACCATCCTGCCATTTCCTTCATTAATGCATAAAGCCTATGACATATGTTCATTCTTTATTTTCAGTAGGGTAATACCTTTGAAAATTATACTTCACTTCCATAGAGAAGAGAGATCTCACAAGATATACCAATGCCTCATAAGATATCCACTCATTAGTTCTCTCAATCTCACGTCTCTGAAGATCACACTTATAAAAAGTTAGCCAGTGCCTTTAGATTTCCTCCTTTGAATTCTGTTTTTGGATTGCCTTCTGACAGAGTCATCAAGTTTATTGTCCCAGGAAAGAAAGGACAGACAGGTGTTGCCTGGAACACAGAGGCCAGTCACTGGCTTTGAAACTCAAAAGCAGGTTTTCTTGACCTCTTTCAGGTAAGGCAATGCTCATAAAATGAAGGCCTTTTGGAGCAAGGCCTTTCTAAATAATGAAGCTTTTTTTGCAATACACAGGCCTGATGTGCAAGACAGAACGGAAGTTTCCTTGGGGCTGTAAAGAGGAAAGGAAAATGCATCTCACCCCCTTCTGGTGTAGGGAAAAGAAAGGAATAGTTTGGTCTGTGAGACAGGTCACAAGACACAGTGTGATCTCCTAACCGGTTGAAAGAGGAGGGCAAGCAGAATGGTAACTAGGTTGCTAAGAAAGCAGGTCAGGAAGCAGAGAAGTCCGGTTCTAGTTTTTCTTTGGGAAGAGTAACATCTACTCTTTGCCAACAGGAGGACACTGAAGCTACATCCCTCCCAGGCACACCAGGTACCATCTGGGAAAGGAGCCGAGGCAGGGCTGGAACTTTTATTAGGTTAAGTGCCTCTTATTCAATTAGAGATGATTTACCTACAAAGACATTTTACATTATAGTAAATGCTTTCTATGGGATAGAATTGAGGTGACTCCATTGCACGCAATCAGGTCTCCTCTATCTAGGCAGTACAGGCTTGTGAGGTAGATCAGAATGGACAGAAAAAACAAAGTTACATGTTCATTGTCTAGCTCTAAGAAAATATGAAACTGTCACTTGTGTGTGCATTGTGTGCCCTGCTTTTCTCACACACAATTAACAAATGCATTTATTTTTTCATTTCACAAAGAATATATCCTATTTTGCTTGTGATTTCTGGCCTCCATCCAACACACCCATTAACTCTTTCTTTCTTTCTTTCTTTCTTTCTTTCTTTCTTTCTTTCTTTCTTTCTTTCTGTCTTTCTTTCTTTCTTTCCTTCCTTTCTTTTCCTTCCTTCCTTCCTTCCTTCCTTCCTTCCTTCCTTCTTCCTTCCCTCCAGTCCTGTCTAGTCTCATTCGCCACCCTGTCTTTCTCTCTTCCTCTTATGGTGCTGGGGCTGAATCCAGGGACTACTGAACTACATCATTAGCCTTTTTTCCATTATTATTATTGTTATTATCATTAATATTATTTATGTATTTAGAACAGGATCTACAGGGTCTCACTAAGTAGATCAGATTTGTAGGGATTCTCTTATTTTTAGCCTCCCAAGCACGGGCATTATAGGCATGTGCCACCATGCCCAATCTCAATCATTTTCTCAGCACACTCCAGGGACAGGGCTGGCATGACACACCGGGGACTGAACCCTGGCTCCTGTGCTTTGCCAAAGCAGGTGCTTAATCTGCTGAGCTATCTGGCCAGCCCATGTAATTATATATTTTTTATCTTGACATAGAGTCTAAGTTATCTAGGCTGGCTCTGAACTTGTGATTCTCCTGTTTCAGCCTCCCCATTCATTTGGATTATAGACATGGGCCTCTGTACTCAGACTCCATCTAACAAGATAAGAGTGGCCGTAAATTGGAGTTACTGAATGCAGGAATATGACCACTCTAGTGATGAGTTTTTTTATAGCTCCTTACAGTTCTTCTAATATCTGCTTACTGTAGTCTGAGTTTTTGGCTGATGCCATGCATTAACTGTAACCTGTTCTACCTACTATCACTCCCCTTCTGTGTGACTAATTGGAGGCTATTTTGTCATGATTATAATTTTCAGCCTGGAGCATTTTGTTGCTGATGTGCAATTTCTGACAGCTCATTTTCCTTCTAGCATGACCTACAACCATTTGACATGGTGGCTGATCCACAGACTAAGTTTCTGTGTCACTTCATTGGACAGAACTGCAAGATAAACCTTGTAATGGGCATGCACTATGAGTGAGAAACACAGCTTTGTTGATTGTATTTGTTTACTGCAACATAGTCTTTTCTATGGTGAGATAGGTAATTTAAAGAAGAGCAAGGACTAACCCAAAGTATTTCTTCTAAAGAAGACACTACCGAGGGCCAGTCAGATAGCTCAGCAGATTAAAGCACCCACTTAGGCAGACCCAGGGACTGGGATTCGACCCTCAGTGTGCCATGCCAGGCCAGCCCCAAAGGGACGCTAAAGCAGCAATTAAGACTGGGCGTGGTAGCATGCACCTAGAACCCCAGTGCTTGGGAGGCTAAAAATAGAATCACTATAAGTCTGATCTGTGTAGTGAAACTCTGTAGACCTTGTACTAAATATATTTGAAACATTTAAAAAATTTTTAAAAAGACACTGCCTGGTTGATACCTTCCTCATCTCTTTTCAGTTGAAAGAAATAAAGACAATTAGGAAAATATAGGAAGTACATTGTAAAGAGAAAACGAGAGCTAGAGTTCTATTTGGGAGTTATTACTAGCATCATAATGTATAGCCTTTGTAAAATACAAGTAACTCATGGTAACTATAAGAATATAAAAATTATAAAAATACAAATGAGCAAAAATATAAAAACCTCCCACTAGTTCTACCACTCCAACCAGCCAAATTTAGAGAGAACATCCTTTCAAACACATATGTATACATGTTCATACCAAACATACATAGATTCATACATTTCCTTTAAAGGGACTGTTTTGTGGCCAGCTCAGCCTGCCCCAAGGGCAGGACTGGCATAGCATGTGGTGCTGGGGTTCAAACCATGGTCCCTGCATGCTTGCCAAAGCTCACCTAAACAGGTGCTGCAGATCACTGAGTTATGTCACTGGTTCAAGGGATTTTTTTTTTTTTGTCTTTTTGAGACAGGGTCTCACTGTGCAGTTCAGGCTGGCCTTGAGCTCACTTTTGTAGCCCAGGCTGGTCTCGAACTCACAGCGATCCTCCTGCCTCAGCCTCCCGAGTGCTGGGATTACAGGCGTGTGCCACCATGCCCGGCTTCAAGGGATTTTAAAAGTGTACCCACCTGCCATTTTTTTTGAAAACAGTGCTACACATGGAACTCCGAGCTTGGCACATGCTAAGCATGTATACTACTTTTGAACCACACACCTTGCCCTAAACCATATTTTTCACTTAATGTATTGTGAACATGTGGCCATATGAATAAACATGTTTTATCATCATTTTATGGACTGTTTACTTTTCTACCATATCACAGAATTGATTTTTACTAATCACTTATATTTGAGTTGGGCATTTGGCTTGTTTTTACTCATTTGGCAGTTTGCAATAGTATGGGTTGAACCCCTAGCCTTCACATTGCATCATATTTCCAGCCTTTCCTTCTCTTTCACAAATGTTTAGACAGGGCCTTGTGGAGTTGCTAAGTTACCCAAGTTGGGTGTTTTACTACTGGGACAAAATACTCAACATTCAAAAGGTAAAGGAGGAAATATAGCTTTGGCTCACAGTCTATAGAGGTTTTAGTCTGTAGTCAGCTGGCAGGGGAGCATGGCAAAAGGGCATCATGGAAGAGAAATAGTCCATGGCAGGGTAGGCAAGAGACAGTGAAGCAGCAGTAGAAAGACTTGTTTTTCTTTATATCCCGTCCATTCACACATGTATTTGTTTGCACCACCCACATCCAGAAAGGGCCTTCCTAAGATCTACACTCAGAACGTTAAACTAATCAGTAGTTACCATACACCCTTAGTCTATACTCACAAGCATAGATCCAGCTAAGTCTGAAAAGCCCCACCTATAAGTACATGAGGCCTTGAGGGGACATCTAGGTGCAAGACATAGTGCACCTGACCTCTAGATCATCCTTTTTCAGCCTCGCTGAGTGCTTGGTTGTTGGCATGTGCTATTATGCCTAACTTGTTTCCAGTTTTTCACTACAAATAATTAAGGTTATTTATATGTTTGAAATCTCCTTATAGACCAGGTATCTGGCTCATCTGCCAGGCAAATATGAAGTTCTGAGTGCAATTCTCTAAATCCCCCAAAAGTCTCCTAATAGCCCTTTTCCCTCTGAAGGTGCAACTCTTAGAAGTAGAATTTTTAGGCATACAACTTTGATTGTACTAATTCATGGAATTTTGTTTGATTTTTCTTATGCTATGATAATCATGCAGTGAATAAAGTTTCATAGTATATTTTTAAATGAAAGTATTTCCATACATTACCACATATGTTCTCTAAAAATATTATTTCAGTACTGATGACTACAAAACGGTACATCTGAAATGTATAGGCACTTTTCAGATAAAGAAGTAGAAATGTCATATACATATATACGAAAAACATTCGAAATTATTGGCTATTAGACAGACGCAAAATGAAGCAATGCTGAGATCCCATCTTACTCAGAAGGAATGGCTGTTGTCAACAAATCGACTGATAACAAATACTGGAGGGGCTGTGAGGGAAAGGAGCCCTTCTCCACTGTAGGTAGGAATATAGACTCGTGCAACCAATGGAGATGCCTCAAAATACTAAAACTAGAAGTTCTATTTGAACTAGCTATTCCCTTTCTGGGATAATGTCCTGGAAGGATTAAAAACATCAAAGCCGGGCGTGGTGGCTCATGCCTGTAATGTCAGCACTTGGGAGGCTGAGGCAGGAGGATCGGTTTGAGTCCAAGACCAACCTGGGCTACAAAAGTGAGCTCAAGGCCAGCCTGAACTGCATAGTGAGACCTTATCTCAAAAAGGCAAAAACAACAAACAAACAAACAAACAAAAAAACTAAAAAACCCATCATAGGACAACAATATATGCACACCCAGGTTCATAGTAGAACAGTTTATAAAGCAACCCACTGGGCTGAAAAGATAGCCCAGCAGTATAGGTACCTTCCATGCAAGCACAAGGTCCTGAGTTTGATCCCCTGTACCTAAAAAAGAAAGCAGCCCAAAAGTCCATCAATCAATAAATGGATAGAGAAGATGTGGTATCTTTATACAATGGAGTATTATTCCACCATACAGAAGGATAGACGTGAGATATTTCTAGATGAGTGGGTGCACTTGAAACCATATTCTCAAGTGAAATAAATCAGGCACATATGTGTAAATACCTTATTATTTCTCTGGAATGAGAAACCAAAAATGTAAATGAGAACCAGAATGAGTATATACTAGATATTATGAAATAGGAAGAAAACATACAATTTGGAAAGGGGACCGGGAAGGGGACAGGGAGAAAGGAAGAAAGGGAAAAGAAAGGAAAAATTAGAAACAAGGCTTTTGTAAGTAAGAAGGGGTTGAAGGGAGGTTAAAGGAATGGGAAAAAAAAAGAGGAATTAAGATAGTCATGTACAAAAAAAAAAAGATAGTCATGTACAGGAACAAGTGATTGTTACATATATAGCAAATGTATCAAGAAACTTAAATCAATAAAATAGTATTGGTGATTGAACCCAGGTCTTTCACAATGAGCTATATCTTCAAGCCTTTTAAAAAATTATTTGTGTGTTATGCCCATACCCTGTGCTCTGTATAACTATTGTGAGGACAATATGCAGTGTGTCAACTGTTAAAAGAAAGTAATGTTTATTGAAAGTATTTTTTAAGAATTTTTTATTTTGTTTATTTTTTTCTTGTTTCAGACCCTTTGCTTGTTTATTCACTCATTTTTATGGCTGTCTCAGCCCACCCCGAGGGCAGGGCCAGAGCAGCATGTGGTGCCAGGGATTGAACCGCGGTCCCTGCAGCCGCCCAAGCTTTCCCAAGCAGGCGCTTTAGACCACTGAGCCATCCCGCCAGGCCCCTATTGAAAGTATTAATGTTCAATTGTTTCATCAATCTTATATACCTATATCTATTAATCTAAACTGATCCGATGATGAAACTATGTAATATAACCATTGTTAAATTTAAAATAAATATTTATTTAAATAAATAAAATAAAATAAATATTTTTAACAATGTAAAAAATTATTTGACATAAGATTTCACTAAGTCACTAAATTGCCCATACTGGGCTCAATCTTGAGATCCTCCTGCCTCAGCCTCCCTGAGTACTAGTATTATAGGGATGAACAACCACATATCAGTCAGGGTGAGCTTACTAGGTGAACAGATATAACACAATATGTACAAATGTATAAGAAATTATAAGACAGGCTTACGATGGTCAGCCACAGAGTTGGATGGGGAAGCATGCAGAGCGTGTCTGCATACGGGAGATTGAAGGATTCAGTCCAAGGTCTGGAGCTCACTGCAGTGTTCTGTGTAAGTCCTATCAGAAGGCTGATGGGTCTGTGATAGAAGGATGTATCAGGAGGCTGATGGGTCTGTAATGGAAGGCTAATGAGTCTATACCAGAAAACTGAAGGATATAAGGTGGAGGCCAAAGAGTCTGTACTGGAAGCCAGGAGAGGACATACAAGCCGACTATGAAGACCAGAACTCCTCCAAGGAAATGGGCTGTTCTATCCTTCCTCAATTCCCTTTTATATTGTCTAAGTGATGAGTCACTCTAGTGAGGGGGTCTCTGCACCCTAGGGTGTGGAACTGCTGAGCCCACTTACTCAAGCTTTTAAGTTCTCAAGTTAGCACAATGTATCAACGACTACACACCATGACTGGCTCCTGTTTTACTTTTTTATTCTGAGGCATGGTCCCGCTGAATTGCCCAGGCTGGTTTTCAGTTTATGATCCTCCTCCTTCAGACCCTTGATAGCTGGAATTGGAGAGCAGATCACCACACCTGGCTTGCTTTGTATAGTATCCCAGACTAAGTGCTTGGTAGAACAGACTTGCTCAGCCCAGGCAGTACTGACATTCTGGCTTGACCACTTTTTTTCTTGAAGGCTATACTTTGTACTATAGGACTGTTTCATGGTGTTCCTGGCTTATTTCTACTCATGAATGCTTGTAGGAGCAGCGCTATCAATTTATGACAGCTGTAGGGGTAGAAAATGGGGGGAAGGGCTGTCCCATTTCTGCCCACCCTAAAAAAAATGGCTAACATTTTTTAATGGGGTAAGTTCACAAGAGAAAAATAACAAATTAACTTGATCATTATTTTAAAAAAAACACAGAAGCCTTCAGATTGAAGATTCAAAGATGCAACACATGGTGTGCTTTATTTATTTATTTGCTTATTTATTTATTTATTATTATGGCCAGCTCATCCTGCCCCAGGGATGGGGCTGGCGCAGTACCTGGTGCTGGGGATTGAAAGATGGTCCCTGTAGTTGCCTAAGCTTGCCTAAGCAGGCACTTTATACCACTGAGCCATGTCGCTGGCCCTCTTTTTTTATTTTTTAAAGAGACAAAAAAACAAAACAAACCTGAAATTGATATAGAATTTCAAACCAAGATGGTTGGAAGTTAACAACAGTCATTTTGTTTTATGTTATCTTCAAAATAGTTGCTCAGATTATAAGGTACAGGTATGCAAAATTGATTAAACAATATAAGCATTAACTGTTCCCTTCAACAAACTAATGGAAATTAATATTAGAATTATTTCAGCTATCTCATGTCTATCCATTCTTTTGTTTAGGTTTAAACAATGAAACATGCACAGCCATATAAAACTTGGATTGAACAAAAGCTTATGAGCTCCTGGTAAGAGACCAAGGGGGTAATATGTAGTAACACCTATTCACTTGCAGTATTTCTTATTTTTAGGTATGAAGTAGGGCCATCCTTGGAATGAGGCTCATTTTATTTACAGACAAAACAGATCAGAGGATTGCTTTGTGCAAGCCTTTATACAGAAAAGTAAGCAAATGATAGAGTAATCTACTTTACTCATTCTAGGCTAGAACTCTACCAGTGAGCTAGACTCCTGTCCATAATTTCACTTTTTAAAACATGCCTTGATACTTTTTAAGAAAAAAATGGATGTCTTACCTCAGTGAACAAATGGAAAAATAGAACAGATATCACTTGATAAGTAGAGAGTATTCTAAACCTGTAAATTGAATATGTGAGCGCTACATGCATTACAATAAGCTTTTAATGAAGATAGTCTTCTTGGAAAATACTAGGTACAAACAACGTATTTGTTCATTATATGATACTTGTGAGTAACAGATATTTTTTACATTGAGGATAGCAAAGTGTAACACTAAAATGACGCTCGGAATGCCTGTCACTCTGGTCTTTTAGATGTATGCTGCCTCTAATGTCATTTCAATTACTGCTATACTCTCCTTCAAGTAAATGTTTATTTTTAGAAAAACAAAAAAGGACAATAAAAGAGTATAGCAGACAAAGAAAAATATTCTAAAGTCAGGTATCTGTGTTGTTTTCGGTATTAAAGAAACCATTTCAAAGGTACTTTGTGCATGAATTCTACTTCCAATCTGGAAGATTTGCATGGTATTTTAAATAGGACAATTTCTAGTTTCCTTTACAAGAAGAATAAAGGGCACATTTGAGTGGGAATCCTTAAGTAAAACCTTGTCTATTTTTGATAGAAAGTCTTGCCTTTTCTCCTAGAATTTAAAGCAATTATTTCTAGGTTACATTCTGATAATGGTGTTGAAAAATTTAGGCAAAATTTTTTTCTAATCTATACATTTTCACTCAGTGTGCTTCTTCTTAAACGCCATGAACAATTCTTTCTGATCATGTCATCCTGATACTTGTCAAGGTAACTCTTGGGCATATAAACAGGTAGATATTCTTTGCAAGCATTTTCTCACTTGCTTACGTAGATTAATAGTCCCCTCTCAGTATATGAAGGGAAATTATCAAATAATTAGTACAAAATGTTTTTTTTTTCATGAACTGTGTTTATAATCTCCTTAAAATGGGGGGACACATACCTGTATTCCCAACACTTGGGAGGCTGAAGAAAGAGGATCATTGTGAGTTCAAGGCCAACTTCAACTGTCCAATGAAACCTAATCCCAAAACGATAAAAGTGCCTGGGATATAGCTCAGTGGCACCAGTGCCAGCCTGGCAAGCACAAGGTCCTGATTTCAATTCACCAAAAGATAAAAGGCAAGGGCTGGGGAGATAGCTTAGTAGAATAAACGCTTGCTTGGAAAGTGCAAGGGCCTGAGTTCAATCCCTGGTTCTGAAAAAAAAAATCATTGCCCTTCTTCAGGTTGGAAAGATGGTTCAGTGGTCTACAGCACCTGCTTAGGTAACCACAGGGACTGAGATTTGATCCCTGACACTACATGTTGCGCCAGCCCCCAGGCCAGGTTGAGCCAGCCATAACA
>PVJA010049928.1:0-13516 GCA_004027025.1 Myocastor coypus
GGATCGAACCGCGGTCCCTGAAGCCGCCCAAGCCAGCGCTTTAGACCACTGAGCCATCCCACCAGGCCCCAGTTTTTTTTTTTTTTAATTTTTAAATTTAAAAAAATTTTTTTTCTTGTTTCAGAGCTTTTGTTTGTTTGTTTGTTTGTTTGTTTATTTTTATGGCCGGCTCAGCCTGCCCTGAGGGCCGGGCATTGAACTGTGGTCCCTGCAGCCGCCCAAGCTTTCCTAAGCAGGAGCTTTAGACCACTGAGCCATCCTGCCCAGCCCCTGGGCCAGTCAGTTTTGGAACTAGTGATTACGGACTGAAACCTTCACAAACTGTGAGCTAAATAAACCTTTCCTCCTTCAAAATTGGTTGTCGGTTATTTTGTCTCAGCCACAAGTAGTTAAGACACCTGCTAAAAGGACGTTATTTGGGGGTGGGCTTTTGGAAGGTCATAATGTCATGAGGACCAGGCTCATATGAATGAAGTTAGTGCCCTTATAAAAGGGACCCTAGAGAGCTAGCCCTTTCTACCATGTAAGGACACAAGGAAATCTTGTCTATGAGCAAGAAAGCAGGCCCTTCATCGGGTGCTAAGTCTGACTTGATTTTCAACTTCCAGCCTCCAGATCTAGGAGAAATAAATTTCTGTGACTGCTAAGATGCCTAGTTGAAGGTATTTTGTTACCGATTCATGGATGGACTAAAACATCTCCTTCTTGAGGAACCGGTGACTCCTTTGCAGTCAGCACTGCCCCCATCCCCTTCTGTTCCTTTGCATGTATGCAGCTCCCAAAAGTAGCCTGGTACTCAAAGTGGGAACAGAGCAATCCCTTGATTCTTTCCTGGTGAGAGATCTCACTGCCCCTTTTTTGTTTGCTTGTTTGTTTTTTTTTGGAACTGGGGATTGAACTCAGGCTCTTGTGCTTGCCAGACAAGCACTTATTCTACTGAGCTATCTCCCCAGGCCCCTCACTGCCCCTTTGCAACAGAGAGAGAGAGAGAAAGATGACTGGGCTAAAGGTTAGGCCTGGAGAAAGGGGTGAGGAAGAAATGGAGGGAAGATAAAGACTGCAGAAAACTGCTGCTTCATAGTTTCTCCAGCATTTGTCCAGTGAGCTACAGGCACTCCACAGAGGGTAGGGAGTGGGAACAGGCTTTCATCTTCTAACTTCTTTGATTTTTTTTTCTCTTTCTCCCTCACACTTATCAGCAGCACATTGTTGATCTGACATTGTTAAGGGATACAGGATCCAATACAGGGATCAGTGATCAGGGTGGGGTTCACGGGGCTTTCTCAAGGGCTAAGTGTCCATGTTTACACAGGATCACCAGAGACAATGGAATATCCCCAAGACTAAGTTCCCAACAGAAACCTAGCATTCTCTCAGCATGTTCTTTCAGCTAGCATACTAGTTACTTTACCTGACCTTGGGCCAGTTGCCTGTCCCTTCCATGTTGTTTCTTCAAGTACCAAATGAGGCTAAATAAGAGGACCTCCTCCCACAGTATTAAGTGAAGATCAAATGGAACTATCTAAATTCTTCGTGAACTCTAAGCCAACAGAGAGTTGTCATTATTCCTCATTCACTAACCGTCCTTATCCCTCATTGGCTGGTTTATTATACAAAGTGGGTACTAGGTTCTGCCATTGAACCGCTTTTATTGGAAGAGATAAAAGGCAACACAAATTTAAAAACAAACAGGACCATTAGAGAAATGGCCCCGCAGTGAATTCTGTGGCAACCTTGAAAAAGAGATGCCAAGTTCTGCAACCTTTGCACTGCACTATGAAGGGCAATGACCCTGGTTCACAGGTAACACAAATATTTTTTACTCCAATGTGCTTATTTGTCCAATACACTCATCCCACTTCCTCCGATTACTTTCCACGTGCACTGATATTATAAAACTACCTTCTTTTAATCAGTGACCCTTGAACTTGGAGTTTGGTAAAATTATCATGGGAATTTATTCAAAACACCAATTCGGGGCTGGGGATATACGTCGGTGGCCCAGCACCTGCCTGGAAAGCAGAAGATCTTGAACTGGATTCCCAGTATCAAAAAACATCACACACCCCTGTAATCTCAGCACTCGGGAGGCTGAGGCAGGAGGATTGGTGAGAGTTCGAGACCAGCCTGGGCTACCAAAGTGAGCTCACGGCCAGCCTGAACTGCTTAGCGAGACCCTGTCTCAAAAAGACAAAAAAACAAAACAAAACAACAACAAAAATCACACAAATTCTGGGACCACACATCTACAGAATCTGAAGTGGGTCCCCTAAACCCCTTCCATGGAAGACCGAAAGCTCCTAGGAGCCTCAATTATTCTTTGGGGGGCCCAGTGGGCTGGCTCAGTGGTCTAAAGGGCCTGCTTGGGAAAGTTTGGGCAGCTTCAGGGACCATGGTTCGATTCCCCGGCACCACATGCTGTGCCAGCCCTGTGGGCTGAGCCGGCCATAAAAATGAGTGAATAAACAAACAAAGGTTCTGAAACAAGAAAAATAAATAAATAAAATTTTTTTTTAAAAAAGCCTGTCCTGGGGCTGGCAAGATAGCCCAGCGGTCTAAAGCGCCTGCTTAGGAAAGCTTAGGCAACTGCAGCACCACGGTTTGATCCCTGGCACCACATACTGTGCCGGCGCCACCCCCAGGGCAGGCTGAGCTGGCCATAAATAAATAAATAAATAAATAAATAAATAAATAAATAAACAAATTTTATGATAATAATAAGCCTACACTTAACTTGGTTATACCCCACAAGGCACACTCTGTGCCATGTAGCTGCCTGGCACACTGCCAGTGCCCATCCCCAGAAGAGATGTTTGCCCACAAGTGAGAATCAGCAGGATTCTGTGCCCAGAGCTATCACCCCAGCTGCTTAGCTCTAACCCTGGAATTCCAGCAGCATTCACTTTCCCAGATCATGGTTTTCAGGCAGTGGCTCAAGCCCTAGACCACCCCAACTCTTACCTTGCATCTGTTTATTGAGGACTGCTGGTTTTCTCCTGCTAGAGGGGAATTTTCTTGTGTTTTTACTTCCTAGAACAGTCATGGTGAGCCTGTCACACATGTGCCACAGTGGGCACACAGAGCCCTCCCTGTTGCACTGGAGCCAATTTGCTCCTGCACCTGAACATCAGATGACAGCTGTATTTTTTTTTTTTTTAAGAATTTTAAATTAATTTTTTTTTCTTGTTTCAGAACTTTTGTTTGTTTGTTTCTTTCTTTTTATGGCCAGTTCAGCCTGCCCTGAGGGAAGGGCTGGCGCACCATGTGGTGCCAGGGATTGAACCACGGTCTCTGCAGCCGCTCAAGCTTTCCTAAGCAGGCACTTTAGACCACTGAGCCATCCTGCCAGGCCCCAACAGCTGTATTTTTTTTTTTTTTAAAGCAAACTAAAGCTGGGCATGGTGGCACATGCCTGTAATCCCAGCTGAGGCAGGAGGATTGGTGCAAGTTCAAGACCAGCCTGGGCTACAAAAGTGAGCTCAAGGCCAGCCTGAACTGCCTAGTGAGACCCTGTCTCAAAAAAAAAAAAACAAAAAAAAAAAACCTAAAACCTCAGTATTCAAGTTCAATTGCACTGTTGCCAATTTGCAGTAAATAGGCAGGCCCTCATCTCTAATTGGGTCGCCACTGCTGATCTAGAACATGTTTAGCACTAAGTCAGCAGGGTCCATTCAATGGGCCACCAGGGGAATAGAATATCATGGAATTCGTGGGAAGCCAGGTAGGATGGGAGGGTGAAGGACACCCTCTGTGGCCTTCTTTTTTTTTTTTTTTTTTTGAGACAGGGTCTTGCTATGCAGTTGAGGCTGACCTTGAGCTCACTTTTGTAGCCCAGGCTGGTCTCGAACTCGCACCAATCCTCCTGCCTCAGCCTCCCGAGTGCTGGGATTACAGGCGTGAGCCACCATGCCCGGCTTCTGTGGCCTTCTGATAGCAGGGCTTTTTTAATCCTGGAGTGGGCTGCATAATGAGAGAGGTTGGATTTCAGTGGGTAGAAATGTTGATCTTGACCATGCCTTAGAGATTTTGAAAGGGGGCATTGGTAGATGCTCCTCAGAATGCCACAGAAAGGTCTACTCATCTTGGGGCTGGGGGTTCAGTTGGTTGATGGGAAGACTGCTACGCTGAGGCAGCTTAGGCAGCTGCTTAGGCAGCTGGACATCATAACTGTATCTGCACCATCATGCTGTTACCACCCTGTGAAAATGTCAGGCCTGGCCACACTGTCGAATTCACATATGGTCATAGAGCTTTCTTTAGCCATGAAAGGCAGGCAGCAGAGATGTGAGTCACTTCCTGAAGGTCACTTCTGTATATCATTCGTTAAGATCCTGGAACAAGGGCAATAGTAACGATAATGCAACCTACTGCTGACCCACTGGGGACATGGAGCAAGGGCCAGACACGGACAGTTGAGTCACTGCTGAGATGTCACCTGGCCTTTCCTGGCTATGTCCAGATGGCCTCATGGACCCTTACTTTTAATTAATGAAAAATGGAAACACAAGTAAGTTGGCTTTGCAATTTTCAGAAATGTAAAACCTCACTGGGCCTCAGCTTTGATGTCTACAAAGTGAGGGAAAGAATAATAATACAGTGACTAAAATAGCCAATATTAATTGAATGCTTATGTGTCAGGCTAAGTACATTAGAAAAGCTGTCTCATTTTATTCCATTTTTTTTGTGTGTGAAACTGGGGATCCAACTCAGGATCTTGCACTTGCCAGAAAGAAGACATTTGTGCCCCTGAGCTATCTCCTTGGTCCCTCATTCTTCTAACAATTTTTTTTTCTTTTCTTTTTCAGGACCAGGGTTCAAACTCACAACCTTGTACTTGTCCAGCAGGCACTTGTGCCATGGAGCTATCTCCCCAGCCCCTCTTCTAACAATATTTTATTTTATTTTACTATTATTATTTTTTTTTTTGGCTGGCTGAAGCTGCCTTAGGGGCAGGTCTCATGTTCCATGGGGGGGTGGGGATTGAACCACAGTCCCCAGCGCCTGAGAGAGGTTGCCAAATCTTGCGCTTTAACCAACTGATCTACCTGGCAAGCCCCTCATTATCTTTTTTTAGACCAGGAAACAGAGGACTGGAGAGCCTGGCCAACTTGCCCCAGGGTATTACAGATACTTTGACCAAACAGCATCTAAGATACTGAGAATTATTGCTGGAAGTAGACAAGTCTGTTGTCAGAAGCCAGCCTCTTTACCACCACACTGCCTGGGTGTCTCTAAGACGTCCTCTACCTAGCACACTCTTCAGCGATGCCTTGTGGTCTCCCTGGACCCACGTCTTCAATTCTGCGTCACGAGACCCACTTTCACGAGTGTGCTCTCTGTCAGGGTGAAGAAATCCATCTGAGCTGTGCTCCAACTGCCTCAGAAGAAGGCCATAGGAAAAGAGAGTGGCTGCCACGATCCACAGAGGAGGCTGCGCCTCCCTGCTGAGTAGAGAGGTCAACTCCAGCTCCATCCCCCTCCAGAGTCGTGTCTCACTGCGTGAGAAATGTGCCACCAAAGCAGAAAGCCTTCCTCCCCTTGCCAGATTTTTAGAAAGGGAATGAAAATCACTTACTGGAGAAGAAGTGGAGGCTGGGCTCAATGTGTGGCCTCAGCTTGTGGCTCTAGATTCACATTGTAGCCTTGAGTCCTAGGGGATTTTGTCCATGGTTTCCTCCTAATCCTCACAGCAGGGGCTCCTCAGGCCCTTGAGGAAGGAGCATAGCATCCAGGAACCCACAGCAGGGTACAGACTCGGGGACACAACTTCTCTGGCCCCTGTAGGTTTTCTTCTTTTCACAGACTTTTAGAAACCCAAGATATTTTTGAGGGGACATTTGTACTCTTTATGTCCCTCTTTCTTGATGATCTGTCTCTTGAAAATGAAAAAAGATTTAAAAGACTAACTGTCCTGAGAAGAGACTGGTTTCTTCAGGGGAATCTCAAGCCATGGTTCCCATTGCGCCTCTCAACCCCAGCGCAGTAGTGCACACCTCATCCTCATACCTGTGCCCTGCACATTCCTGATCCCCCAACACACACACACCTGTTGTAGATTTCATGCAGCTTTTTGGCCACAGACTGACTCAGGCAGTGAACTCTGTTACTTTCTAGCTATCTAACTGTGTCTGTGTCACTTCACTTCCTGGGGCCTGCAGCTCCCATTAAAACAAGAAGGTCAAATGTGACAGTGCCCAGCTATGCCCAAGCAGCATGCCTGCAGGATGCCACATGACCCATACTTCTGGCTTACTTGTTCCTACCCACTTTCTCTGAGTGGGATCAGAAAGGCCGATTCCTTTCCAGCCACACTCAGTCCTCCTTTGGCCTCCCCAACTCATGCACAGCTTGAAGATGGGGTTCTTCTACCTGCAAAAGCCACACTACCTTGATCTTCCTGGCAAAAGGAATACATGAATTGCTGTGGGCGTCTGAGAACCCCACCCATCTGCTCTCACCTTGTCTTCTCCAACTCTAAGACACAAGAGTTAAAGAATTAGAGGGAGAAGGCGGGGGTCATTAAGGTCCTGACTAATACGATTTCAGCAACCGCAGACCCCCCAGCTTCTCTTGGCCCTGACCTATTGGTGCTGACTCAACAAAGACAAGTAGACCCCTCGGGCAGCTGGACAGTGGAGCAGGGCCAGAGCCTGCGGCAGGGGGCGAGAAGGCAGGCCAAGGCGAGAGCCCATCCATCAGCTTGTCACCAAGTCTTTGCTGAGGCCCCCTGGAGGCTTGGGCACATGCCAAGCCGCATAAGGGGGGTCCCAGAGGAAGGAGGGGAAAAGACAGAGCCTTTATTTTGTGTCAAGTAAGGATATGGAGTAGAAGTTCCTTCATTTTAGGGTCCTCAAGCCTCACCTCACCTCACCTGCCATCCCTTACAGCATGGAGTCCTCGTGCTTCTGGAAGGACAGCCCTAGTGCATTGCACCTGGACAAGGCTGCGAGATGGGAGCTGGGGAAGGGTTCGCGCGCTGAATGTGCAAAGCTTAGCAGATAGGATTGAACTAATGTCAGTTGTTCATAAGAAGTAGAGGGGCCAGGGAGATAGTTCCGTGGCACAAGTGCCTGCCTGGCAGGTGCAAGGTCGTGAGTTCAAACCCCAGTCCCACACAAGGAAAAAGGGGTGGGGGGAGAAGTAGAGGGTGATCTCCAAATCCACACCCTGGGTACTGGCCTTGTCACAAGCCCCCACGTTTCTCTCTGAGGCATCTGAGTGGCACAGGCCACCTCCTCTGTGGGAAGCATTGCCTTTCTGCAATGTCACCGCAGAAATGACCCCAGAGTGTCTTTTAACTCCACCTGCATTTGCAGATGGCCATAGAAGGGGGCAGGTGGACTGGAGCACGACGTCAGGCTGCACTTTGGGACATGATGGCGCTAAGAATCGGGATACTGGCCTGACTGCTCCGTGCTGGGGTCGTGAACATGGAGGAGTCAGTCACGGCGCCCTAGCACCTCACTCAGCTTGCACTGTGCAGAGGAGGAAAGCAGCTACCTCACAGGGTACTGAGGAAGAGCACAACTGCCAGCATGCCTTGAGCACGGATGCCCGGGAAACTGTGGGCATGGAAATGACAAGAGTGAGAGAAAGAAGTTCCAGGCATCTTCATTCTAAGGAACCCATGTCTCCAGTTCCCGATGGGCGCGATTATCAAGGGCGCCCTCTGCTGACTATTACCGGTATGACCCTGCTTATGTAAAGGACGGTGTCCTTGCACAGAATGAGACTATGTTCTAGGTAGCGAGTAGAATCTTGTACTTTGTTAACATAAACTCATGAAAACGTCATTTTCTTTCCATTCTGTTGTTCTGGATTTTTTTCTATTCTCTCTCTTTTTTTAAGTCAGGTTGTCACTACATAATCCGGGATAACCTTGAATTGTCTTCCTGCCTCCACCTCTCAGGTTCTGGGATTTTACATATGTATCACCACACTCAGCTTCCCTCTCTAATGTTCTGCCTTTGGGCCTGGTCAGATAGCTCAGTAGACTAAAGCACCTGCTTAGGCAGGTGCAGAAATAGGAATCCGATTCCTGGCAAACCATGCTAGCCCTGCCCCCAGGGCACGCTGGGATGGTGGCTCAGACTGGGCATGGCGGCGTGTGCCTGTAATCCCAGCGCTTGGGAGGCTGAAAACAAGAGGAGCACTACGAGTCTGATCTATGTAGTGAGACCCTGTAGACCTTATACCAAATACATACAAAAGAAGACCTATCTAATGAGCTGCCTTTGTCACATGCCTCCATTGGCCCTCCCATTAGCAAAACTCGTTATCTTATATGATGTTATACCTCAGTGCCCTTATCAGTAAAAATAAGACATTTTCGCATATTCAAGCTAATAAAGAACAGAGATGAAGTTGAATGGATAATATAACCTCCTCCTCCCCTCCTCCTCCTCCTCCTCCTCCTCCTCCTTCTTCTTCTTCTTCTTCTTCTTCTTCTTCTTTTTCCACAGGACTGGGGTTCAAATTCACAACCTTGCACTTGCCAGGCAGGTATTTGTGCCACAGAGGTATCTCCTCAGCCCCCAATATAACTTCTGAGGCCAAAGTTAAAATTTTTTGTATGTTATTTATGTTTTTTCTTGTTTCAGAACTTTTGTTTGTTTCTTTTATTTTAAATTTTTTTTCTTGTTTCAGAACTTTATTTATTTATGTTTATGGCCGGCTCAGCCTGCCTGCCCTGAGGGCAGGGCTGGTGCAGCACGTGATGCTGGGGACCAAACCGCAGTCCCTGCAGCCGCCTAAGCTTGCCTAAGCAGGCACTTTAGACCATGAGCTATCTCGCCAGCCCAGCTCTGACATTTGAACTACTTGTTTCTTCATGGTGTCATAGGAACACCCTTGTTTGAGTGTTTCTCTTCTCAGGGCAAGTAACACATCCTATTATTGCTAAGCTTTGCTTATAAGACCTGGAGGGATCCAGGCATGCTGGGGCCCGCATAATCCCAGCCCTTGGGAGGCTGTGGCAGGAGGACGATAGGTTCAAGTCCAGCCCCAACAAATTTTCTCAAAATAAAAATCAAAAACCAAAACCCAAAAAGGGTTTTACACACAGTTTGGTGGGAATACCATTGTGACAGGGTGGTACTGGGAAACCAGCTCACGGTGCAGGTGTTCACAGGGACATCGTTGTGGGCTCTTAGGTGTGGAGGTCCAAGGCAGCTCATTTCCAAGAACAGCAGCTGGGAGGACCCTCTCACTCCTTGTCCATGAACCAGTGTGAGGTTACTTTCCTCTGTGACTGCAGCATGTCCCTAGCTGGTGCATTTCTAGTTCTGTTCATCTTTACAAAGTTGGTTTTTAGACTTCAGTTTTCCAGTTCTGAAGAACTTTAATTCCCTTAATTCCTGGGGCTTCAAGCTCTGGTGCACCCCTGGGGTCAATTTGTAGCTGAGAGGAGATACAATGTAATCATTTGGTAAAGACATATTCTCTTGCAGAACTCGAATGTGCTGAACATAACTCCAAAATACAGAATGGGGCATCTGGCGGGATGGCTCAGTGGTCTAAAAGCGCCTCCTTGGGAAAGCTTGGGCGGCTTCAGGGACTGCGGTTCGATCCCCGGCACCACATGTTGCACCAGCCCTGCCCTCGGGGCAGGCTGAGGCAGCCATAAAAATGAGTGAATAAACAAATAAAGGTTCTGAAACCATAAATAAATAAATAAATTAATTAATTAATTAATTAATTAATTAATTAAAAAATTCTTTTAAAAAACCCGAATTTTTTATTTAGTTATTTTTTTTCTTGTTTCAGAACCTTTGTTTATTCAGTCATTTTTTATGGCTGGCTCAGCCCGCCCTGAGGGCAGGGCTGGCGCAGCATGGGGTGCCCGGGATTGAACTGTGGTCCCTGAAGCCGCCCAAGCTTTCCCAAGCAGGGCTTTAGACCACTGAGCCATCCTGCTGGGCCCCATAAATAAAAAATTCTTTAAAACAAAAAAACAAAAAAAAAAACAACACAGGATGAAGCCGGGTGTGGTGGCGCACACCTGTAATCCCAGCACTCGGGAGGCTGAGGCAGGAGGATCGGTGAGAGTTCGAGACCAGCCTGGGCTACAAAACTGGGCTCAAGGCCAGCCTGAACTGTACAGCGAGACCCTGTCTCAAAAAGACAAAAAAAAACAAAACAAAACAAAAAAAAAAACCGGAATGATCTTCAGTAATTTGGCTGTCAAACAACTCCAAAGCCCCAGGGTCCCCTGAGCCTTCACAGTCTGCTGCAAACACTCCACAGCACCTGAGAAATGGACATCTACCCCTCCACATGGGGAACAGTGGGGAAGGTAGGGCCTCTGAGCCTGCATTTTTCTCTTCATGGTGTCAAAGGGATAAGAGAGGGTGTGAGTCACCGCAGCAGCCAGGCACACATTGGCAAAGTTCTTCGGGAGAGAGAACCGGTCTCGGGGTCCATTCCAGATTTTCTCCCGGTTCATATAAACTAGCATGGAGCCAGCAGAGAAGGGGAGAGCACCTAAAACAGTGAGGGAAACCCCTCGATAAAGGGCCAGGAACCCTTCCTGTTGATAAATAATAGAAAAAGGCTTTTTTTTTTTTTTTTTTTTTTTTTTACGTGAAAAAGAAACAAAATTTTATAACTAAATAATAGGAAAATACCAACAGCACATTACATATTGCTCTCTTTAAAGTAGTTGCTTAGGGTACAAGATATGGCATAAAAATTTCTCCAAGTGCTATTAGTACCAACCTTCCTTTTTAATGAGCTAAGAGACGCAAAGAGTGTAACTGACCATTGTCCTTTAGCCTTTCAGCCATCCTAATTCCTTTTGAATAATTTCTTCCTATTTCACAATATCTACTGTACATTTTTTTCCACTGTATATTTTAAAAGTTATTTATTCTTCCTGCTTCTCATACCACAGAGGCAATACAATGTTTATACATGGGAGCCTGATTTATTTCAATTATGATTATGGTTTCTAGTTACATTCATTTACCTAGAAAAGCCTCAAGCTTATCCTGCTTTATAGCTGAGTAGTACTCCACTATATTAAAAATACCACATCTTTTTTATCCATTCCTCAGTTGATGGGCATTTGGGTTGTTTCCAAGGCTTAACTGTTACAAATTGTGCTGCTATACATAAGAGCGTACATATGTCACTGTGGTATGATATCTTTAATTCTTCTGGGCAGATACCCAAAAAAATTAAGAAGAGGAATAGCTGAGTTGAATAGAATTTGTTTGTTTCTTTCTTTCATGTGGCTGGCTCAGCCCACCCTGGGGATAGGGCTGGCATGGCATGTGGTGCTGGGGATTGAACCGGGGACCCTGAGCACTTGCCTAAGCAGGTTCTTTAGACCACTGAGCTATCTCACCGGCCCTTTATTTATTTATTTATTTTTTTTGGCAGTACCAGGGATTGAACTCAGGACCTTAAACGTCCCAGGCAAGCACTTATTCTACTGAGCTATCTCCCCAACCCCCTTGAATAGAATTTTTTTTTTCCAGAACTAGGGATTGAACTTAAGTCTTTGTGTTTGCCAGGCAAATGCTTATTCTACTGAGCTATCTCCCCAGCCCCTTGAGTAGAACTTCTTTTTTTTTCTTTAAGAATTTATTTATTTATTTATTTATTTATTTCTTGTTTCAGAACTTTTGTTTGTTTATTTATTTTTATGGCCGGCTCAGCCTGACCTGAGGGCAGGGCTGGTGCAGCATGTGGTGGCAGGGATGGAACTGCGGTCTCCGCAGCCACCCAAGCTTTCCTAAGCAGGTGCTTTAGACCACTGAGCCATCCTGCTGGGCCCGACAAAAGCCTTTTTAAAATTAGGTTTTTTGGGGCTGGGGAGATAGCTCCGAGGCACAAGTGCCTGCTGGGCGAGTGTAAGGTCGTGAGTTCGAACCCTGGTCCCACAAAAAATAAATAAATAAATAAATAAATAAATAAAATTAGGTTTTTAAATTTTTTATTTGTATTTGTATTTTTTTTTCTTGTTTCAGAACCTTTGTTTGTTTATTCACTCATTTTTATGGCTGGCTCAGCCTGCCCCAAGGGCAGGGCTGGCACAGCATGTGGTGCCAGGGGTCAAACTGTGGTCCCTGCAGTCGCCCAAGCCTTCCCAAGCAGGCACCCTAGACCACTGAGCCAACCCGCCAGGCCCCAAAATTAGGTTTTTTTTTTTTTTTTTTTTTTTTAATTTATTTGGTGCAGTGTCTCACTATGCAACTTGGACTCATAGTGATTCTCCAGTCTTCAGCCTCTCCAGCACTGGGATTACAGGTGTGCAGTGCCACCTGTGGCTGGTACATGTGGTACTAGGAGTTAAACCCTACTTCTTGCACTTGTCAGGCAGGCGCTTAGGCTGCTGAGCTATCTCTCCAGCCCAAAATTAGACGTTTTTTCATGCCAGAAATGGAACTCAGGACCTCAGTCTTTCCAAGCAAGAGCCATGCTGTTGAGGTATACCCTCAGCCCAAAAATTAGCTTTAGCTTTATTGGTACATTTCTTTTTTTCTGGTCTTTTTTGAAACAGGATCTTGTTATGCAGTTCAGGCTGGCCTTGAGCTCACTTTTGTAGCCCAGGCTGGTCTCGAACTCACACTGATCCTCCTGCCTCAGCCTCCCAAGTCCTGAGATTACAGGCGTGAGCCACCACACTTGGATCCATTTGAATGTTTAATGTTAGATAAGAGTCTTATTCAGTGACATTTTAATGGTGAATTATCCCTGCAGAAAATTTTTTGCTTCCATAAATCATAATAACTTCTCATATTATCATCAAAATAAAATACTACATTAACATTTTATTTTCTACTTGGCAGTTCCTAGAAAACACACTCAAAGCCGTGCATGGTGGCACATGCCTATAATCCCAGCACTTGGGAGGCTGAGGCAGGAGGATCAGTGTGAGTTCGAGGCCAGCCTGGCTACAAAAGTGAGCTCAAGGCCAGCCTGAACTGCATAGTGAGACCCTGTCTCAAAAAGACAAAAAACAAAACAAAAAAAACCACACACTCAAAGACATCTTACTTTGGGGCCCAGCGGGATGGCTCAGTGGTCTAAAGCGCCTGCTTGGGAGATCTTGAGCGGCTTCAGGGACTGCAGTTCGATCCCTGGCACCACATGCTGCGCCAGCCCTGCCCTGGGTGAGCTGAGCCGGCCATATAAAGGAGTGAATAAACAAACAAAGGTTCTGAAACAAGAGAAAAATAAAAAATAAAAAAAAAATAAAAAAATTCTTAAAAAAAAAAAAAAAGACATCTTATTTATATGTTAAGGGGCATTTGTTAGAGAAGCCCTGGAATTATTAACTCCTGTTGGTCTCTTTTTTTTTTTTAAAACTTAATCTGGGGGCTGGGGAGATAGCTCCAAGGCACAAGTGCCTGCTGGGCAAGTGCAAGGTCGTGAGTTCGAACCCTGGTCCCACAAAAAAAACAAAAAAACAAAACAAAAAAAAAAAAACTTAATCTGTTTGGTCACTTAAAACATCATGGAAATTCTAAAAGAAGTTTGCAGGGCTGGGAAAACAGCTCAGCTGATTAAA